>CABHPP010113813.1:29144-40446 GCA_902168425.1 Peromyscus attwateri
AGATAGAGATAGATGATAGACAGACAGATAGATAAATAGATGGGTGAAATAAAATAGAGAGAATAACATGTTTGCATTTTAAGGAGTACAAGTCCAGCAATTGGTAGTTTTATAATGGAATGTATATATATGAAAACTTCCTGAGACACAAGCACTTAAGTCATGAAACTTCTGCCAGTCTCCATGTTCAGAAACATTCTCTCATCCTCTACCCAACACCTGGATTCATTTTTTGATACTGTATGGATAGCTACCTCTGTACAAAGCTGGAGAACATTGCTCACTTCATTTTTATTCTACCTTCCTGTCTTCCCTAGTTCCTGCTTTGTTTGTGTATGTGTGCATATGTTTGTTGTCTAAGTTCCATAAAAACAGTTAATAGACATCCTCAGTCCTCCATGGTAAAGAAATATTTGGAGTCACAAGGTGAAAGATGAGGACGTCTTTGAGAATAGGGGGCAAGCCACATTTACCAGTGTTGAAGACCGCCCTTTGTTGCAATCACTGTCCCCACAGCTCTCTGGTAAGGAGGACTCTATTGTCTATTTGTCCTGGGCACCACCATCTCTTAGAAGAGTGTTTAAAGCTGAATATAGGGCAAGAATACCAGAGAGTGGCTGATCATGACAGACCTCCTCTGACCTATTGGCCGGTGCAGCTGTTCTGACTGATGTCTTATCTTCACTCGCTTTGAGTCTCCAAGTATGAAAGTCCCTTTAATTCCAAAGGAATCATTAGGATATTGAAGGAAGATATTGTCTACTCAGAAATGAACACAGTCAATTGAGCACCATGAGCTACTAAAAACAATATTTTAAAACTTTTATTACCTAAACTACAGACTCCTCTTTTTATAAGTATTCAACGTAAATCACTACATCACAAGAATTTGTCTAGTTTTATGGAAGTTCTTTGAAATATTGATCTCTGAAAAATTCTAGGAACAAAGCATTTGGATTTGTTTCTTCAGACTCCCCTCATTTACAAAGCTGTCTTTTTCTCTGTCTCAATAACAGTAATTTACACAAATAGATATGATAGTCTGGTCAGACTTACTGGTCTGAAATATCTGCAAATTGTAAAGTGCTTATTCGCACAATAAGTTTCCCTAATTGCTGTTATGAAGGATGCATGTGTCCATTAATACTGTAGGATTAGACTTTGAAAAGTTTATGTTCAAAATATTAAGAGCATTAAGAAAATGCTTCTGTTATAAATAAGTGTTTTTGTTTTTGAAACAATGTCTAAATGATCATTTAATTTTTCTCTGGGGAACAATTAGAAAAAGCTTGAGGTTTCTATGTGGACATAAAAGGAGCTCTAGATAGGAGTCAAAATCACCTGAGAAACAGTGTTCAAATATCACCTGTGCTTAGACGCACGTGTTAGAAAATCTACGTGGTTAGCTTTGATGTAGCATCTTTGATGTCTTTGTAACTATTATAAAGACCGTGACCACATATCAAGGAACACATCACTGTTTAATTAGATGGCAGAAGACAGAATTCCTCAAGACAGAATCTGAAATTATGATCTCTTCTGCTTGCTTTCCTAGGATCATCTTTTCAAGTATATTTCTGCCTCCTTACCACTAATCATGTTCTCTTTCATTTATTAAATTTGTTTTTACTGCCTCTCTGTAAGAGAAATACACATCTGTGTCAATCACATGTAGATATCTAGTGATAGAAGCTGAAATAACTATAGTTTGAAAAAAAGTGAACTACCGAAATAAATAAAACAAAATGGAGCAGTAGAAAATCCTATTCATGAATAAACTGTTTACGTGAAAAACTCAATCCAATTCTTTGCTGTGAGATTTAAGCTTTTCTTTTAAAAGACTTTTTGGCTTTTCCTCTTTGTTTTAAAAAAAAACTTTCATATTCCTACATGATTATTGTGCCTTTTACACTGTCTCTAAACTGGTTTTCTCTATTTTTGTCTTTTTTTTGTTCATTTGTTTTCTGTCTTGTTCTGTTTAGGTTGTTTGGGGGTGTCTGTTTGTTTTGATTTTTCCCATCCCGATGTCTGTATCACTACAAATGAGTGACAGTGCTATTCAGTTTTCAAGAAGGCTGAGGCTACGTTCTGGAGAGTGGACACCATCTTCCAGTGCCAAGTTAAATGCATCACTCCAGTATGCTGGCAGGAATTATAAGTCAAACAGAAGAGGGCAATACTGCATAGTTTTCATAAAGGCCTTAAAACACACACACACACACACACACACACACACACACACACATACAGTAAAGGAGATAAACTTCTCAGGAAAAAAAAGCCTTTCATCTGCCACTCAGACTAATCAAGGACATGTGTAACAATGATCGCAAACAAACTATGCATAACATTTCTTTCTTTTCCAATGGCTTATTTAAGAGGTCCCTCTGAAATATAAAATTTAAAAAAAAAAAAAACAAGTTCATAGAAACTAAAGCAGTCACTTATAAGATTCTTCTTTGTCAAGATAATGTAAAAACAACATATCACTAAAGATAGTATAAAATTACTCAAAAAAAATTTTGGGATGTCACATTTCTCAGCACAAAATCAGGACCGAACATTTTCATTTCAGGTTTGATCCATCCCACAGGGTTCCTCCCAGCATCCTTTAAGGATTCTCTGTGGTTCCCTGGAGTCTCTTTATTCTCTGATCTGACTCAAGAGCACAGGTGATAATTCTCTGAAGAGCAAAACGTCCTACTCTGTAATAGATCTGCACAATAGGATCAATTAGCAGGGGAATGAAAAGTCCTTTAATTACCAATGAAATCTGGGGTTCCCAGATGTTTCTTAATGCAAGTGCACATACAGAAAGCAAACTACAGTTTTCTAGCTTTGTTTAAAGCTGACCTCCTCTAATAGAAAAACAAAAGGCAATTTTCTTGACTAAAGGACTACACTCTTCATCCCTATAGAGTAAAATTCAGTGTAAAATTTGACGTGAAGCTTCACAGCTTCCATTCTGAATGCCAATTCTAGCGATGCAGACATTCATTGAGTTGTATAGCCTGGGTCTGGTTCACTTTGATGTGCAATGTTCTCATGTATGTGCAAGGTTTTTGTTTTTTAACAATGAGGTTTATAACGTTTTAAAAAAAGGGACTTCACACATTAGAATATAAAATGTTTTATTCCTCAATTATTTGAAGCCATGAAGGGACAAGGACAGGAATCCAAGGCATAGCTTCAACATTTAGGCAGCTAGAACTTACAGAAACTGAAGCTTTCTCCACAACCAGGAACTTCTGATGTGATGACCAAGGAGATGATTGGAAAGAGACAAACTGAAGATATGGGGGAGGGGGGCAGTTGCTGGGACTTCAAAAAAGCTCACATTACCTCTTCAGCCTATTGCGGTCTAAAACCAAAAACCAAAATCAAAAAACAAACAACAACAACAACAACAAAAAACTACCAAGCTTGCAAACGGAGAGAGCAACTGACCTTATGGGCTGGACTGGGGAAACACAGTATGCATCTGAAGCAACCAATATGAAAAATGAGTCAGGGCCATATGGGATGGTGGATATTTGAGCAGACATCTGTGTATGCGCAGGCAGAGGACCTCAAAACAGGATGGATTAGTCTCCTTCACACATTTCCTCAACCCACTTCCCTGCCAATGCCTTGATACCATGCAGCCCCTGGAAAGGGGCTAAATCTGAGCAAAGAGATGTGAGGTATATAAGAAACTCACATTACTAGGTTTCTGATACACTGAGAAATGGTAATTCTAAATGGCTCTTTGTCTCCTTGCCCAAGTTGGTAAAGGGAACGATGCTCATGATCTTTATGGTCTCTTAGAAAGAGGGTTCAATACATCAGTTCACCAAAGCCCTGGCATCCAGCCCTTTGAAAAGAAAAACTGCCCGTTTTGTCAGCGATCCCCAATTCACAAATGACACTTTTGAGTGCTTTCCAAATTTGGGGGTAGATGCCATGTGTTCCTGGTGATTAATGTGCATCTAATTTGTCAATTAGTATGGAACATCCAGCCCCTGATAAGATCAGATGACAATTTTGTTTTGGCAACTCATGGATATAAATATGTGTGAAAAACAAGAACGATATACATAACAGAAAGGGTGTCAAAAATAAAATATATCTTGCATACTTAAGTTTAAGAACTAAAATCCTTTATAAGCCATTAGTGATATGAAAAAAAAAGTATTATACCATGTTCTAGGAAACCGATTTATCTGAGAAAATTGCAAAGTTATAGTGGTAACTTTTCAAAACATGGAAAAGCATCACTAACACTCAGAGCAAGGCAAAGTTAGATGTACTCATTCAAAAGCACACCTTAGTAGATGGCTTTATAAACTGTTTATTCTTAACCAGTTACAAGTTTAAAAGCCACAGTTGAGATTGCATGGACATACAGATGAAAATACCATTCATTAAATCTACAAAAGCAATACACTTTTAAAATTTGACTTCAGTCACTCACCCTATCACTTATCCTATTACTTCAATCACTTAATATTGCTTTGGAACTGAATGACATAAATATTTAGCTTCTGAATTTAAGTTGATTCTATAAAGCTGAGTACAGTTGAAAAGTCTCAATGATGGCTTTAAATGTTCATTTTGCTACAAATTACGTGCCTTTGCAATCACATTATTTCACTGTTGACATTTTTCAGGGAGGCAACTCTCTCTACACTAATAGCTAGTGCTTTCATTTCTCTTTACAACCCCCATGCTGTAGGAAAAAAAATCATTTTCCCAATCTCTCTAAACAGAAAAGAGAGTCAAAAGGCAAACTTCTAAAATCAGTGTTTCAAACTTCAATCAATTTCAAAATTAGGACAACATAACACAACAGAGACAAGGAGCTCTCAGTAGACAATGTTGGTCTCAAACACCCACTGTGAAGCATCGGAGGGCTTCATTGCTGCTTCCATTTCGGCACTGGGTAAGACACATGGCTGCCATGCATGTATTTCCTGGGCATAGGGGTGCCTACAGTATAGGGTTTGGAAAACCCTGTGACAGCTTACTTTACTTTGCAAACCAAGGTACAGAGATAGCATAACACACTGAATATTTACGCTAATGTTCCTTATGCTGAAATAGGAAAGCAAAAAATTAAAATGGCAAGAGTTGAAGATGACAAATGAAACATACTTTGAGGTGGACAGCTCTTGCTGGCTCAGCACAGCAGCCTGTTGTACCGCTGTCCTTTATTTCATGTCCCCAGTGTGATTTCAAATGTGGAAAAAAGAAGCCATCGTTGCTTTCAACACAAAATTAACTTAGAGATAAGCAGAGAATTATCCCATATGTAAACATCACTTTAAATAGCATCAAAGTTAACTGGCCATAGAACTGATTCCGAGAGATCTGATACCGTTATTTCAACGTTAAAAAAATTATCCTTCTATAACTTTTCTAGTGATCATATTTGACATCGATTTTAGTTATACATATTAAATATTTTCGTGATTATAATGCAGTATAATAGTGCATATAAGCTAAGACCGTGTTTGTATCTACCCAGTAACATCCACTGGAGACACAGGGCAGCTCTGGTCAATATTTTATACACTAGCACTGTTTTATGAATTAACGTTCAGCTTCTAGCCAGCGGAGCAGGAATGCACTCTCAGTCTGAACAACGCAGCAGGTGAGGCAAGACGACCGCTTGTGCCAAGTAGTTTGTGTCCAGATTGGGCAAGACAGCAAGATGCTAACTCCTTAATACATGATGGAGTGTCTTCCATTGAATTCCCTAGGATCTCTTCAGGAAAAAACATAGTATATATTTGCAATTTACAATCAACCAGGATAGCAATTTTAATGGGACTTAAATTCACATATGTATGTGGATAGATGCTAGGTAGATCCTTTTAGTTAAAGCTTAATGCAATATTCACCCTAGGTGGAGAAGAAATAGTAACTGGAACTTTGACACTAACTATAGTATTATCTATTATAATATTATCGACTAGCTGTCTCTATTAATACCCATTGCAGTTAGCACTACAGAGTGAAACAATCTATGGTATGATGGTCATTCTCTAAAAATGTATCTCCGTGGTATGAAAATATAAACTAAGTAAAGGTCTGTATTTTCATGATTCCCACCATTTCAAACACTGATGGGCAAGAGAGTGGAAACTAAAGAATTAATGCATTCAAACACGTTACATTTAGGTGGTTGCATGATCGTTCCTAAGTTTACATCCACTGTCAGCAATTAAGGAGTGAGCTAAAACATTTAGTATTAAAGAAGCACAGACATCAGGGACACACTGCTGTTAGCCACAGCCACATCAATTTTACAATTTCCCTGAGAGGGACAGAACCCAGACACTGAGTATTCTGTCGGTCAAGCAGATGTCTGGTCCTTGTTTTGTGCCTCTTACATAATTATGGAGCTGTGACTTAGCACTCTTACAAAGTCAGCATCCATTTTTGGAGAAAAGCGGACAAAGGATGAAAAATCTAGCACAATGTCTGCCACAATTCAGTGAAAGAAACAGTGATGCATGCACTCTGCCGAGCAGACATGCCGCGATTAATCCAAAGAGCCAACTGACTGCCCAGAGACTACAATGGATGAAGTAGTTTAGCCTGCTTTATCCTAAAGTCTATAGTTAAAGCAAATGAAATAAAACCAATAGAAGGCATTTACTGTGGCTATAGGTGTCAAAGAATGTGGCACTGTCATTAAAGCATGTGGCTCTCTGAGAAAACATTCTAGATGTTTATAAAATTAATATTAGCACTTAAAACTGTTTAGTCTCTCTTTTTCCTTTGGAAAACTGCAACCTAGTGTGGTTCTCTGTGAAATAAATAAAACAAAGTAATAAAACATATAAAGAGTATCAGAGAACTGCTATATTTTTGCTGCCAACCAAATGATGGATGTCAAAGGTTTCAGCTATAGAATTTTATTTAATGCTCCTAATAGCTATTGCTTTCTGATACATTTCATGGATGAGGGAATCTAGGCTCATCTCACAAACTTAGAAAACCAAATCAAATTCATCAAGTCCAAAGTCTGTGCTTTCTACATTGGGGAAACTGATGTAACGGAACTGTTGAAGGGTTGGAAATGCAAACTTTTCTTCTCAGTTTTAAGATTTTCTTTTATTAACATTGTATATGGATGTGTCTGTGCATGTGTTCATGTGCATGTGACTGCAGATGACTGAGGGGTGAAGAAGAGATTGAGCGACCCTCTGAGTCTAGAGTTACAGGCTGTCAGGCTGTCATCTAGTACCTGATGTGGGTACTAGAAGTTGAAGTCCAGTCCTCTAGAAGAGCGGTCTGTGCTCCTAACCACTGAGACCATCTCTCCAGATGTTTTGTTTATTTGTTTTTTGTTTAGTTTTACTGTAAATCTAAGATATACTGGAACTTACATGAGAATGGCAGAAACATTCATTTCACATGATCACAAGCATCAATGTCACACAAAAGAGTAATTATTGTTGTTGACTTCATCTTCTGTGAAGAAAAACCTTACAACCCTTAAACATATTTTAAGCTGTCTACAGAGGTACACAAACTAGCAAAAGTTCATTATATTTCTAAGCTTTGTAGGGACGATACATGCAGAGTTGCAGTGAGTCCTGAAGTGTACTTCCTGCCGCTTGCTAAGTAATTCCTGTGAAGAGGCAGTTCTTAGGAAACTTCATTCAGTAAGGGCAAGAAGAGGCTACCTCCCACTCACTTCCTGTGAGGCTTCAGCCAAGGGTTAGAAGAAAGGCTTCATTTCACACCCATTCAAGTCCATGAGCAGCCTAAATTTCTATAGAGAGTGGTGTGTAGGATGACCTTGATACAGAAGTTGTGACTATAACCGTCAAGAAGCTAAGCATATTGGGAACAGGAAGACACCATACACAAGACAGGGTTGCAAATGTTGAGAGTGAATTTTTGTTGGAAAAAAAAGTAATTTATTTCGTGATTTCCTGACTTTCTGTTTGCTGAATAATGGGTTTGGTGCTTTAGCTACCCTTCATACACTCTTGATAAAATACACACTTCACAAAGAATGCTCAATAGTGGCACTAAGCCTCTCATGCCTAGAAAAGTTCAGAACATGAACAACATGGACTTTTAAAAATGACTGTGTTCCTTTTTTCCTACTATCCATGGATGTTTAACTACTAGTAAGGGGATTTATGATCATCTTATAAATTTATATTGACATGTACCAGCTTTGGAATAGTGATCAACATTCACCGCAGATCCGTCTTAAAGCCACCAAAGGTTGCACTGGTGACATCTTCCCCAGCGTACACTCCAGCTCCTCAGGCTTCAATCCTCTACTTCACTCTGATGTTGGGCTACACTATGCGTCCTTCCCCCAGCTGGCTATTGGCAGCAGTCAGCTGAAAGGTCCCATCAGGATTAGAGTGTTAGATACCCTGCAGTTAGCTTATGTTACTACAGTGTTTCTTATTAAATTTTAATACTACAGAATTTCAATCATTGCTACAATGAAATACAGCTCTAAATGGGACATCTTTATCAAATCACACCACCCCACACTCCCAACCCCACCAAGAATGTTACCAAAGAGGATGCAGAAGGAATGTAAGTGTCAGAGGACAGAGAGAAGTGTTGGGAAATATTCTCTTCTGGACATGCTGTGGTTATAGCATTCATGACCTCACAGTAGGTATGCACAGGGTTGAGTCAGCCAAAGTTCTGGTATAGAGAGGGGAAGTACACTCAAGGGCTCACTCTTTACCAAGGAGCTACGGGCATATGCAAGCTATTTACAGAGGAAAAAATATCATGACGTTTGCGGTTGTGGCCTGGTATGCCTCCCATGCTCCCGTGGATGGCCTCATGCTCTTGTAAATATGAGCAGCAGTCATTGAACTTGGTGGCTCATTGGTGCCTTCACTGTGGCTGCGCTGCCGAATTTCCCCTTCCATTTAGAACCCTGAGTTTTCTCCAAGCTCCAATGTCACGGTGTTCTCTACTTGTTCTTTCTCGCCTGAGAAATCCCTACAAATGTCATTTGTCTCTAGACAGTGCATTCTGAATTTGGTAAATGGGTCCCTCCTTAAACTGCAAAAGATAATTTTGGTGAGTGTCATTGGCTTCCAGCTAGAATCCTTATGTACTTTGTCATGGGGGGAAAAACCCTATTCATCATGATACTGTCATATAAAAAACAATTATACAATCATAAACCATTTAATGGAAAAATTAATGCTTCAAAATAGCTTCTAGTTTGATCTCGTGGTCAGTTAAAAAGTGGCTATGTATTTGCTTTAAAATTTCAGAGGTCAGGCGACCATTTACCCAAAGACAATGAGCCTTCTGCTCCATGGCTTTACCTGCATGGACCTTCCAAGGTCCCTGAAGTCTCTGAAAAACTAGCAACATTTTAACTTTGGACTCAATTTTACAAAAAATGTGCACACACACAATATATCAACTAGTTGTCCCTTGCCCCTACAGTTGTCCTAGATATCTTCTCTGAGTGGTGATCAAACCTGACCAAAAGCAACATCAGGAGGGAAGGGCTAATTTGTTATACTTCCCCTTCACAGAACGGAAGTTAGAGTAGAAACTCAAGGCTGGAGGCTGGAACCCAGAAGCAGGAACTGAAGCAGAGACCATGGAGGTACTTGGCTTACAGGCTTTCTGGGCTTATTTTTACAGATGTCATGACTTGCTCAGTTTGTTTTCTTATATAATCTATAACATAGGAGTGGTGCCCAACTCAAGACCACTCGTACAATGGTGGAACTTCCCACAGTGGGCTGGGCCTTCCCACAACAAGCATTAATGAAGAAAATGATACAAATATTTGTGTGCAGGACAATCGGAAGAGGCAATTACTTAATTGAGGTCCCCTCTTCCCAGGTGACTATAGTTTGTGCCGAATTGACATAAACTATCCAGCACAATTATATAGGCTGAAAATTCAATGACCAGACAAAGTTTGACATCCAGCTCTAGCGAGAAAAAGTTGGAACCTATTAATTTGGATTTTATGGGTCCTATTATGAAGTCAAAATCATCCCATATATAAACAGGACTTATTCATAAATGTCTCGGTCCTGCTCTTCTCAGGATAGAAATAGGTCCATGAAATCATTATATTGATCAACTCATGGAAATAGCAGTATGAAGGGTTCACTCTAAGAATGTCTCTTGCCCGTACTCAGGAGTGCAGGAGAAAAAGATCTTGAGCTATGCAGAACTAGAAGTGAGTTCTGGGAGAACTAAGATCACCAGGCTTATAAAAGTTTAAAAATTCAAATAAAAAATCAGCAGAGCGGCTCTCTTTCTCCTCCAGTGACACACACACACTTCATAAACACGCCACCCTCTTTCCTTGACTCTTTCACGGAGTAGAATTTATCAGAACCATGGGATTTGTAAAGCATAAACCTGCAGCAGTCCTGGAAAAGGGAAACGTGTAGCCGGTAATAAAATACATGTTATAGGAAAAAAACTAAATTGTCTTTCTATTTTCTTTGGGGAAATAACAAAAAAAAAATCAATTCCTTAGGATAAAACATTGAAAACTATGAGAAAGGTGTTTTAAAGACTGAAATAAGAAACTATTATAAATACCAATATTACTATGAATTTTATTTTTATCATTTATTTATTTATTCTTCTGCCATGTATTACATCCCCACTGCAGTTTCCCCTCCCTCCTCTCCTCCCAGGCCCCCTCTCCATACTCCCTCTTCCCTAGATCGACTCTTCCTTCCTCCGTTTCCCTTCAGAAAACAACAGGCCTTAACTGTTTGTCTTAAATAAACTTCTATTCTTTTAGCTATTCTTATATTTTCTTTCATTAAAAGGTCTTTAAAATCGAGAAAACTTCAGACCTGGTAACAATAAATTTAGAGATTACTCAGCTAAATTAATTTACTTCTCTCTCTCACACATACACATCACACTCACATGCACATACATACAAAATGAGTAAATAAATAACAAAATATTATTAAAAACAAAAGAATGAATAATAATACTAAGACTAGAAGATAAAGTTAAAATCTTTAAAGATAGCTACATTTCCATGTCATGTATTACTTCTGCATGACACTCAGGCTATAGATGTGTTTTGAATAAATGTAATACAGAGAGAAACTGAAAATCAAAACAAAAACCTCGCAAGAGTACTTCCACAGTTATATACTGGAACACATGACTGCAAAAAACAAAATCAGAGAAATGAATAATCTTCATTATATATAGGCTTAAGGGGATGGAAATACCATGGCATTAGGGCAGGGATATCTGGCGTAGATGTAACTGTCTTGTTCTCTCTTCTTCTTCTTCTTCTTCTTCTTCTTCTTCTTCT
>CABHPP010113815.1:0-27225 GCA_902168425.1 Peromyscus attwateri
GCCCCTCCCAATCTCAACACTTGCTGAAGGGATGGAACCTGACTTTCTCATCCGTATTTCCTGACTTCTCTTCCTTCTTAATCTAGATGAATTCTGCTTTGTTTTTAAAGAACCAGACCAAAATCATATTCTTGGCATTCAACACTAATCCCTGTTATACAATACTCCACTTTTTACTTCAAATGAAGTGTGTCAGTCTGTTATAATTCTTGATGTACTTATCTCTCAGAATGATTGCCATTTGAGTAATGCCCACATACATAATGCATGTCATGAAAAATGCTTTCAACTGAGTAAAAGAGAAAAGAATGAAACAATGCATAAGTTATTAGCTCTATTACTTGTAGATCATGAATTTATGAATTTGTAGGAAGATATAGCAGTCAGTTTTAGCATTGTTTTAATGGGAAAATGTTGTAAAGTTCTAAATAATGTTTACTTAACCGAGAAACATTTATTAAGCATTCCCTAACACTGTTCAGATTTATGTGGCACTTAACCTAGTATGGTTTTACTTCAGGGGCTGCTATAATGAAATATCACCATCTGAGTAGCTCCTGGACAACAGAAATTTAGTGTTTGTAGCCCTGGAGGTTAGGAAGGCTAAGGCACCAACAGCTTTGGTTTGATCTGGTGAAGAGTCAGTCCATGGTACATAGGTGGCGCCTTCTCCCTGTGTCCTTACGTGATAGAAGGGACAAGGCAACTCTCACTGGGGCCTCTTCTTAATAAGGACACTAACTTAATAAGGACACTAATTCCATCCACAAGGCTCCACCCTCATCATCTAATCTCAAAAGCCATTTTATACCATCACAGTAGTGACTAGGTTTTAATATATGATTGGGGCATACAAGCATTGCAGATTAGAGTGAATAATTGTTTTCTATTTTATATATAAATTTAGGCTGGAAACTCCAGTATTTGCCTACTCATAATTGTATTATTTTCAATAACTATACATGCCTCGGGCAGGTTGGTAGGCAATAAGAGGAGAGATAATGGTGTGTGTGTGTGTGTGTGTGTGTGTGTGTGTGTGTGTGTGTGTGTGTGTGTGTGAGAGAGAGAGAGAGAGAGAGAGAGAAATGAAGGGCAAAATATTTAGACAGTTATCTTTTTTCTCCAAACGTGGCTTATCAGCAGCTTTCAAAGAACCAATCACACAAGTACATTTAGTTTTTTTCTTCCAATAAAAGCTTTAAAAAGCAACTGTATCTGTTTCTTTTTAAAATGTATATATTAATTAAAACTATATATTATAAATATAATTATAATATATATGAATGTGTGTTAATATATGATTTCTATATTAATTTTATTCTGTTTTGTTCTTTTTTTCCCTTTTATTAAACATAGATTCTTTACAGTTTCCCATCCTCTACTCCTCCCAATTCCTCCCTGCCTCCACTCCCTTTCTGTCTCTCATTAGAAAAGAACAGGTGTCTAGGAGATGACAGCCAAACATAAATATAATTATAAGTAATATAAAAATAAAGTATAATAAGATAAAAACATCATATCAAAGTTGGACAAAACAAGCAAACAGACAAATAAAAGAATCCCAAGAGAAGGCACAGGAATCCGAGACCCACTCGTTCACACATTGGGGATCCCATAAAAACACTAAGCTAAAAGCTGTAGTATGTATGCAGGGGACCTGCTGCAGACCCTGTGATTGCTGCTTCAGTCTCTGAGTTCCTATGAGCTTTGTTCTCCTGGTGTCCTCCAACCCCCCCTTCTCCCCCACTACTCCTGCTTCCTCCTTTTCCCTAGGGTTCCCCAAGCTCTGAGAGGAAGGATTTGATGGAGACAGAGAGATAATAAATCTTGAGCCCTCTGCTGCTGGAATCCTATGATCAGAATAGAACAGTATGATTCGTGCTGCCGTGAAAGTATGCGGATAGTACATGAAGAGATAACATTGATTTTACCTTAAGAATTCCAGAAAGGCTTCATAAAGGAAGTGACATTCTGTTAAAATGTTAAGCACTAGCCAAAAGGAAATCATTGCCGTTCCACATCAGAATGCAGCAGGCATATATGTTAACAGCACTCTGAGTAATTCAGTATGGCTGGAACACAGAGGACACTGGGCAGCCTGGGAGAGAATTAAGAGATAAGACTAAAGGAGAGAAGTGGAGGCTGAATGTAGAATTGTGTGGCTGTACAGCTTTACTTTTTCTCAATGGTGCTACTGTACCTGACAGAAGCAACTTGAAAAAGGAAGAATTTATTTTGGTTCACAATTTCAGAGGGTCTCACCATGGTGGCAGGGGAGCCGTGGTGGCAGGGAAGGCTGAGTCTGTGGCATCAGGAGCTAGTCACATGGCCCGGAGCAGGAAGCAGAAAAAAAAGGGACCAGAAGCAGGGCCAAGTATAACTCTGTGTGTGTGTGTGTGTGTGTGTGTGTGTGTGTGTGTGTGTATGCGCATGCCACATGCACACATACAGGCACGTGCACATCTTCCTGTAACACACTCCACCTTATTCCCACCTCTAGTGGCCAACTTTGCTAGCCAGGCTCCACAGGCTTCAAAAGCTTGGAAACAAGTGCTCAAAATACAAGCCTGAGAAGTTATTTTAGATTCTAACACAAGTGTCCTATTGAAGTGTCTCAATATTCTTTATAATTAAGACGGCTACTTACTGTTGACAGATCTTATACAATGCTGTCTCACTTAATATTCCTACCCTATGATGTCCTAACATTGCTGCTTTATGGAAGAGAATTCTCAGGACCAGAGTGACTACTGGCAGATAGCTTGCCCACAGCTAAGAAATGCCAAGTTTAGATGCCAACCAAGACCTTTGACCTACGCTTTTAACTATTACAGGATGTTATTACTTTATTCTCTTGGCAGTAGATGATGCAGGTGTCAGGGAGGGGACATAGCAGGTGATGTTAATAATCTCCTTTTATGTGCTTGCTGGCCCAACACCTGTCTGCCGTTATATGTGAATTAATTGCCTGGCCAGGCTCTGAAACTTCCTGCAAATGGGGTCATGCATTAATACCAGGACATGATGTTTTCCTGCCCCACCCTGAACAGTCTTCAAGTTAAGGTAATAAAGAACTGAGCTGAATGACAGGAGTGGACAGGAGACCCCCACCTTCTTCACTTGTTGAGTGGAGTAATTGAGAGTTTCTGACCCAGCTGCAGTTTCTCCGCAGGGTCAGTTTGAGTTGTCCCCAATGGTAATTTGCTTCACAACCCAAACTCTTTCGGATCCCTTCTGTCCTGCTCCCCACAACCCACTTATTTATTTATTTATTTATTTTTTGGAATTACCTTCAAAATGAACTAATCCAAACCTTGTTTCCAAATCTGCTTCTGGCCATACCCAAATTAAGATAGGGAATGGGAGGAATAGTTTGGCATATTCATTTGCTATTGTTTTTCATGATTAAAAAACACATGCTACATATTTACACATGGGTATGTGTTTGTAGATATGAAGGCTTATGAAAAACTTAGGAAGATTAGTTTATACCTTCTCCACTTGGCACAGTAACCATTATTTTCTTCTGTAACTTTTCAAATTCATTAAGTCCAAAGAAGTGATATTTTCCCTTTTAACAATGGAAGTTAAGCTTTTTCCATATAAATTTTTAGTTTGTAATATTTTGCCCATTTTTCCTTTACCTTTTCTGCATTTTGAGATTACCAATAACTTATGGCTGTCATATATTGCAAAAACAAGTCTGCATCTTGGTTATATAACTTTCATAGTTTTAAACTTTCAAAGTTTTGACAGTTTATTTAGCTAAATTCATTAATCTTTTTTGTATGTTTTCTACCTTTAATGTACTATTTATTCGGCCCATGTTGTAAGGCAATATGGCTATTAAATGGTACATCCTGGAATCTTTAGAGATCCTAAGTAGTCCATAAATACTCTATTCTTGGAGTTTATTTTGGTAAAATAACAAGTTTCATTTTCTTTTAACTAGGTAAGTAGCTGTGCTTGATAACCCTTATTAGTCAGCCTTAACTTTGCAAAATGATCTCCACGTACCTTTAAAATGAAAACCTCAGTTTCACATAACTGAAAAGTCAGGTTGTTTTGTGGCTAATCAGGATTTATGTGGTTAAATCCCCTCGCTTTCCCGGTATCTACCTGTGTGACTCAAAATGCTGCATCCATCCCGAGCCTTACATCACATGATGATAAGTCATCTTAAGAGATAGCCACAGTTAGTTATTGTAACCACAATAGAAAAAAAAATCCTGTGGGCTGGAGACATGGTTCAGTGGTTAAGAGCACTTTGCTTTTCGTTAAGCACTTTTCTTAAGTTGCTCTTTGCCAAGGGTCTTTGTTCGATTCCTAGTACACACATGGCAGCTGACAGCCCTGTAACTCCAGTTTCAGGAGATCTGATGAGCTCTTCTAAACTCTGTGGGCACCAAGCACACACACTGTGCATAGACATATATGTGAGCAAAACCCTTGTACACAGGAATAAATCTAGAAGTAAAGCCTGAATGGACAACCTAAGCTTCTGTTTGTGGGAAGAGACATGCTACCGACAAATTAACTTATATTTTGATATCCGCATGTCTGTGGTAAGCAAATGTGGGAATCCAAAATGGTGGTGGTCTCTCAAAGTTCACTTGAATCACACGCTATGACGTGAGGATTCCATACTGCCTACAGTTCTGAAATATTCCAAGTCATTGGTTTTTTGCATTCTTAAGGTATTTTGACCCAGATCTAGAGTAAAACATCGAGTCATTATGGTACTCCTATATTATCCATACTGTTTAAATTATTACATCTTTGTAAAACCTTTGAGGCCATGTTCTCTCCTCATTACTATGTACTGGAAAGATTTCCTGCCTGCAGGGAACAGGGCATGTTAAATGAGAACATGGAGATGGGGTCTGTAGTTCTAGATGGTAGAAATGTCTACAGAACAAGTAGAACTTCCCTTTATATTTGCTATTGAGCATATATATTTCAGGATAATTGTTGATTTTACAATATTGTGTCATAGTAAGTTTATTCAAATTTTTTTCTATATAGTTGTATGGTTTTCACTTATTAAGTTTATTCTTATATAGCTTTTTTATGGCTGTTGAGCCTGTTACCTTTTTCATAGTATTTAAGTAGCTATTCCTGTGTTGACCATTTTGTTTTAAAAGTCTGCCTTTTGCTGGGCGGCGGTGGTGCACACCTTTAATCCCAGCACTAGGGAGGCAGAGCAAGGTGGATCTCTGTGAGTTCAAGGCCAGCCTGGTCTACAGAGCGAGATCCAGGACAAGCACAAAAACTACTAAGAGAAACCCTGTCTCAAAAAACAAAAAACAAAACAAGAGTCTGCCTTTTGTATGTGTGTAGAAACAGAATTGTAACATAGTAAGGAGCCTCATGAAGTAGGCTGCGGTGGTAGAATTTTATCAGCATAGCACTGCTGACATTTTGAGCTAGATAGTTCCCTTTTGTTGGATTAACCTGAGTATTGTAGGATGTTTAACAATATTCCTGGCCTCTAACTTACAGTGTAGCCAAAATGTAGTCATTTAGGTGCATATTGGTCAGTAAAAAGCCAGACCAAGAAGACAAATGTTTCGTTATTCCATTCCTACCACATTCAGAAAAGACAAACCTGTGGAGGCAACTAAGTGGTTGACGTCAAGGGCTGCACAGGAGAGCCTTTAGTGTGGAAGACCAGTTCTTCACTCTGCTGGAGTGGTTGATACATCGCCTTATGCATCTGTCAGAACCCCAAGAGCCCTAAGTCTTGGAGTGAATAGTAACATTTGTAAGCTAGGGGAGGAAAATCAAACAGGCTGTCAGACATTAGTCCCAGGACAGAATTGAGACTGTGATAAATGAACCCAATTCTGTTCTAAACAAAGAACACAGCTGTATTAAAGGAAGTGGGGAAGGGCATGTCCTAAGTAACTAGGAAATAGTAGTATAACTGGAAACTGTAGGAGTAAAGATAAAGTTACAGAAACCCCATGCTCTGATGGATAAGTCTGTTTTCCAGAGTATACTAGTTCTGAAACTGCTGTACATGTGTACTGGTATTGAGCAAATCTTCCTTCTCACTGGTGAAGGAGGAGAATGGAAACAGAATAAACACTGATTCTGACCTAGGACTGTAAGCATCAAGAGGTGCTATGCTCTGCACCTAACTGAGGCAGAAAGGGAATGAAGAAATGACATACACATGGACACACACAGACTGTGCTCTCCACTAGAGAAGCTGCAGCACCCCGGAAGCTCAGTGTGTTTATTATAGGCAGTAGAATGGGGAGGTGGGGTTGTTGTATATAGCTGGACAAGGAGGCAGGTTTAGTTACTCTCAGAGGAATAGTCTCTAGGGTGTAAGAGTTGTGTGTGTGTGTGTGTGTGTGTGTGTTGAAAGTAAAGTGGCCATTTTCTGCACACACTGTCAGTATTCTAACTGGAAGAAGGCTTTGTCACCCCCATGGGGCTGAGGCATTGGGGTCCTTACATGGCTATTCCCATGTCAAACAATACTCATTCACTCAGGACTTAACTTCCTAGATGGTAGAACTCAATGTTTAGCATCTTTCCATATCTGTGGGAAGATTCAGGGACAATCATGGTCATGTAAGTATATTTGTTGGTTGTGGGATCTCTCTCTCCCCCCCCCCCACCCACCCGCCTTTGGCTCATAGTTTGAGAAGTACATTGTGGCAGGGAAGGCATAGTGGAATTCTATACTGTAATATTATGGGGTCTACTTCTGTCTGTAGTCTTCTCTATCCAAGAACTTTACATACAACTTGTTTTTAAATCATTCTAGCAACCATGTGGTATGTCTATTGACCTGATTTTATACATGTGGAAGCAAAAGCTCAAAAAATACTGAGTAACTTACCCAAAGGTACACATGACAGGTACTTTGTCAAGTCAGTTCATACCTTCTATTCAAGTGAAGTAAGTAACTAAAACCTGAAGTGAAAATGGATCAATTTTTTGAACAAGTATTTGTAGGCTTCGGATTGATTTGATGGCAGTTTTAAGGAAGTTTGAAACATCAAGGCAGGCAGTTCATCTTTTGTATACTGCATGTCTTCCTATTTCAAACTCAGGCTTCTTAATTGTGGGGCAGAAATGACTGAATTCAATAGGCAAAGGTTTAGTAACTTTACTGTGCTACTTTCTGTTTCAGGCAGAAAATGTCGCCGTCACAAAGGATATTAGAAGAGTAGAAAATGCTTATCACATGGAAGCTGAGGTATGCACTGAGTGATGGAAAGCACCTTGACGGTTGGGCAACTGCAATTTAGGTGCATTCTTCCGCTGAAACTGACCAGAGAAATGAGTCTTATGGCGATGATCAAAAACGCTTTTTCTCAAAATCGTTCTGAGAATATGTGTCTGGTGATGCATTAAAACAAATTTAATGAGATCTACTTAAGAGAAATGATGTAAAATGAAATAAAAACAGCAACAGGGAAAAAGCAGCTAAGTACTGCAGACTTTTAGAAGTATTATTGGCTGGCGAGCAGGAATCACCACAGAAAAGAAAGTTCCCTTAGATTAAAAATCACATGAAAAAGCTATAAAGGGGTGAGACACTTTTAAAACGTTCTTTTGTTTCTCAGCACAGTTCCATGGTCGCTGTGATAAAAAGTATTTAAATTTTAAATCATGCAGCCTTTGTCCACATAAGCAGCACACTGTTTTCAGAATGTTCAATCCTTGCTAACTGAGGTCCCAGCATGCTGTGCTTCTCACTCTGAGGGCGGGCAGTCAGGGTTTATATCATAGTGTGTCTAGTAGTGTAAGACAGCTGTTTCTGACTTTCATGTTTTCACGAGACACTTAGTCCAGCTGCCACCTTGTCACAGGAAACAAAGATGACCTAGTTAGACTAGAATCTTGTCTACCAGAGAGACTCTTCCTCTCTAGAGGTAGAAAACACCTCCGGAAGCACCGGGTGCTCTCCTGTCAGTCAATGTGATGGTGCTTCCTAGCACTAATATTAAGGTTAGATCACTGGGGCTCCTACTTCTCAGAGATGAAGCATAAGATCAGAGTATCAGGACAGAATGGACATTGGAAAGGTGACTCCTTGTCCCTTGGGATTAGAATTTCAACAATAAACAATCATCTTCATTAGCTTTGTGATTGCTCATCTAAAATTTAACTATCTCCAAGAAATTTACAATTATTCATTGTGGGCTTAGGCATTCATTTGACATAGATTATTTTGACAGAATGAAGAGTAGTCAGGCAGGAGTCTAAATTATAGAGGTTTGATGTTAGTGGGATAGTAGATCCCTCTAAGGGTTTTACCCATTAGGAATTAAGGTTGTAATGAATATAGGAGCAGGCAATCGTAGTTAGGAGGGCAGATATTTTGTTTTTGTTTATTTTTTAGGCAGAGTCTAAATATGTAGCCCACACTAGCCTCAAATGTATGCTCTTCCTATGTCAGCTTTCTGAGTGCTGGGATTACAGCCCAGCGCATCACTCCTAGTTATACTTAGGGTTATTATTATAAAGGCTCACCAAGAGCTCACGGGAAGAGATTGTTCCAACACTGAACAAGGGGTGGAAAACTGGAGGACTTTTCAGATCACTGAGTTGTTTTAAGACTAAAGTTACCAGTTCAGCAAGAGTCCTGGACTGCGAGAATTGGGCTAAACTCTGCTCTTCCTTCTGCTGTACCTGCCTTTTTGGTGTTCAATATTCTGATTTCTTAAGAAAGCACTTATATATCTAGAAACACTATACTGTACATTCCAGTACATGGTTGCCATTAGATCATCACCAGTTGTCAGTGGAGACCATGGCAATACATGCTTAGTCCACTTCTAATATTATACAAAGCTTCAGAATACCAAAGATGATAGAACTACTATGGTTTTAGTAGGACAGTTGCTTACAGGTTGTGGTCCAGCTGGTCTCCCAATGGAAAGGCCAACAATCTGGTAGTTGCTCAGTCCACGAGGCTGGGTGTCTCCGGTGGTCTTCAGTCTACATTAGAATCCTAGAGAAGGAGGTTCTAATGCTGTTGAAGGAATGGACTCACCAGCGAGGGTGAGGGCAAGCAGACAAAGAGCAAAAGCTTCTTTCATCCTGTCCAGCTGCTTGACTTTTAGCTGATTCCAGATGGAGTCGGGCTGACAACCAAAATTAGCCAACCCAAGAAGAAGCCAGTAAAAATAGAAGTATTTGACTAATACTGTCAGCCAGCCTGACCTGCTTGACATTTATAGATCACTTAGTCCCCAAACCATGCGCCCATGCCTTCATCTGGAGCGTTTTCTGAGACAGATTATGTTCTGGGCCAGTAGCCTTAAGCACAATTGAAACATGCGCAGTACATTCTCCAGCCATAGAGGAATTACGTTAGAAACCAATAGAAAGAAAGTTCTCTGCAAGAGCCTGCAAATATTTGGAATTTCAGTACCATGCTTTTCAGTAACACATGTATTAAAGAAGAAATTGAAAGGAAATTAAAAAGTGTATAAGTAAGTTTAAGAAAGACATCATTCCAACTGTGTAGACCTTTCCAGAAACTGAAAAAGGTGTAGTACTTCCCAGCTCATTCTTTGGAGTCAGAAGATAATAAAACTTGATGTGCATGGAGTGTGGGGCAAATATCAGAAAGAAAACTATACATCAGTATCAATCAGATGTTTTAAATTATAAACAAAGTTTTAGCAAATCCAATTCAGTTATATCTATACACATAATAGTGGTTCGTTTTAATTGTCAATTTGATATAATCTAGAATCACTTGAGATTCTCAATGAGGGATTGTCTAGATAAGGCTGGCCTGTGTGCACATCTGCGGAGGATTGTCTTGATTATGTTAATGATGTGTGGCCCACCATGAGTGGTGCCAGTCTCTATGTTTGGGTTCTGGACTCTGAAACTGGAGAAAGTGAGCTGAGTGGTCAGTCAGCATACATATGTTCATTCCCGCTCTGCTCTTGACTGGATGCCACTGGCTGCCTCATGTTCCTGTGTTGGCTTACCCTCCATGCTGGATTGTAACCTGGAATTTTAAAACAAATAAACCTTTTCCCTCCTCAAGTTGCTTTGGTCAGGGTTTTATGGTCAGGGTTTTATTACAGCAACAGGATACTAGGCCTCAGATTCATACACAAGACAACCCATAATAGCCAAGTAAGATTTATCCCAAGCATAAAAGGTTGGTTTAACATTTGAAAAAATTGATCATTTTGAGTCACCATATTAAGAAACCAAAAGAGAAAAATGACAGATTCATGGTAGATGCAGAAAAGGCATTTAATAAAATCCATCATCAATTCTTAACAAAACTCTTAATAAAATTTAATAAAAATAACAACAAAAATTCTCTGCAAGCCCGGTATAGTGGCATATAACTTTAATCTCAGTACTAGGGAGACAGAGGCAGGCAGAGCTCTGTGAGTTTCGGGCCAGCCTGGCCTACGTAGTGAGACCCTGTCTCACTGTATCAAAATTAATTAATCAATGTGATAAGGAGCATCTATTTAAAAAGGTGCAGGTACCGTTATACCTTTATAATGAAATACTGAATACTTTGTGCTTAAGATCAGGTACCGTATAAAGATGATGGCTACTCTTATGGCTTCTTTTTAACATTACACTTGAAATTCTAGTCAGTGTAGTTTGGGGAGGGGACAGACAAGGATAAAAATATCCAAACTGAGAAGGAAGAAATAAAACACTTTATTTAGGAGCAACACTACCATCTATCTAGAAAATGTTATGGAAAAAAAATCTACTAGAAGTAATAAACATAAATTTTAAATGTCAAGGGATACAGCTGATAAAATATGTTAAAAACCATAAAACATTTCTGAGAGAAAGAACTAAGTAAGTGGAGAAATGTATCTTGTTTGTGATTTGGAAGACCCAACATTTTGATTCTTATTCTCTCTAAAGTGAGTTATACATAGATTTATTACAATCCTATTCCAACTCCTAGCTAGCTTTTAAAAATAGAAATTGGCAAACTAAGTCAAAAATACATTCAGAAATGCAGAGTATCTTCAACCACTTTGAAAAAGCATCTTTAGTTTTAATAGCCTCAAACTGGAAACGGATGTTTCAGACAAACTGTGGTTTTATCCACATAACAGAACACCACATAGAGTAAAACAATTATGCAGGAAATGGCTGGAACTGCACGTGCAATGCACCAAGTTAAAGGAGTCTCCAAAGATGGCATATTCCTGGAAGAGGCAGGTCTGTCAATCAGGCACAGGTTGGTTAACTGCCAAGGGCCTGGGAGTTGAGGAACAACCAGTAATAAAATTAAATGAGATTTGTGAAGTAATGGGACAGATCTAATTATTTAGAAGAAGGAGGATGGTTCATGGCCCAGGGGAAGACTTGGAACAGCTCACCTCCAAGGACCTCTAAAGCCCAGGAGCCAGTTCCACAGCATGCTGGAGAGTCTTCAGTCTGACCCGAACAAGCTGGGGGTCTCCACAGTTGCCAAAAGGCCATCGAGAAGCCCATCACCAGGCAGATTGTGACCATCCTGGGGAAGACACGTCACCCTACACGTCATCTACAGCCAATAAGAGCTCAGATCCTGGAACTTCTCTGAGGTGCTGACACTTCTGTTTCCCGTATGGAGGCATTCGTAAGAAAGAGGGAGAAGCCTGCTGCAGGACACATTATTCTGGCAGTTTGCACCCAGGTGTGGTGGCTGTGCTGGGGCCATCTTGGACAACTACATCCCACTCTGTGGCACCCTGAGTGCATGTGTGCTGGGAGTGTTTCCCGCTTTTTGTCAGCAGCTTCTTTGAGCAAATGGGCAGCAGTACTTGGAGGTGCACTGCCATGGGCAGAGGGATTCTGTCCTCCTGTTATCCGCTGCTGCGTCAAGGGCAGGGCCAAGAAGTTCCACCCCAAACACTTGAAGTCAGTGCCTTCTGCCTCGAGCTGCTCAACAAAGGCTTTCTTCAAGAGTCAAACAGCAGCCTCACTGCCAGAGCTTCCTCAAGCTCTTCTACATTGACCTCCTTCATCTGCCTCTTTCCCCAACTGCTGCTGGGACCCAGGGACCCAGGGGTGATGGGGCACATCCAACAGAAACTGGAACCTTGTCATCATCAGGTGCTGGCACAGGACAGGACGAGAATGTTGGGAACTTGCCAGGTTCCGTCCTCTAGAACCTGAGGGGCCTCCTTTCCTGTTCTGTGGCTATCCCTCCCAGGCTTCCTGCTTTTTTTTTTCTCCAGAGAAGAAAACTGGGACCCAATCGGCTCCATGTGCATCCCTACAAATGGCCTGGCCAGACCAGGCTAGGTCAGCATACCACACTGAGGCCTCTCACACTCAAATTTAACCAGTGGAGTCAGGGTAGGAGAGCAGACAGCATCAGCAGAAGGCCTTTTCCCCCCCCCCCCCCCCCCCACCCCCTCCACCCCGTGTTTCTCCCAACCCTATGACCTTGAGACTACTAGGGACACCTGGCTCCCTCGTGAACCCCTCCATCCAAGGATGGATGTGCCCACAGGCCACTGAAGGTCTTTGGGTTTCCACTTTATCATCTCCCAGGATTTGAATGACTGCCTTACTTCCTCATTGCCCCTTTTATACATACCTCAGGTTTCCTGAAAAGGGACTCTCTAGCAATAATGTTTCAGCCATTTTTTCCATCTCTGGGGATGTTGTGAGGTGGGGAATGTTGCCCCTGCCTCAACACTGCACATGTCTCAATACTGTACCAAATTTATAGATTCATTTATTAAGGTTTTAATTTAGATTGCTCAAGTTGATTTTACCTCTCTATGCAGGTGATTTTGAAGACATTTTAAAGACATCCCCTTTTTTGTTTTTGTATTCTTGCAGTGACCTTGGCTTTGGTATGGGGGAAGCAATTTGTTTTGTTTCTTCTGAGAACAAGCAAATTAAGTTGGGAAAAGCTCTTGACCTCTTTTGTAACTTTCCAGCCCCCTCCCCAGGACTGTTTTTAAACAACTATATTTTAAAACCTCTTCCTTACTGCTCAGGCCAAGAAGCTCTTAATTAAAACTGGCCTAAGGGGATTTGACCCTTTTGGACCTGGAATTCTGAATCTCATCTGCCCTGCCTGTGGGGGTCCACAGAGGTTCTCTAGTGAGACCTTACTCAGGGTCAGAGAACCTGGGCTTGCTTTACCCAGCAGGGCTGCATAATGGGATGATTTGGCTACAGATGTGGTTACCAGGTGTTTTGAAGGGTCTACACTTGGGTGTACATTGTGCTTTGATCTTGAAAGGGGAAGGTCTTTTGCCTCACCTCTGGGCATTGTATAAAAAGTCCTTTGGAATAAAACTTGAGGCAACTGGGTATTGACCCAGGGCCCTCCTGAAGCTATCCTGTGTCTCTCTCTGTCTTTCTTGATGTCTAGGTTTGTATTTCTATAACATTTCCTCATTCATCTCTCCTCTCCATGTGAACTCTTCTGCGGGTTGGACTGACACCTGCCCAAGGAAGGCAAAGGCGAAAGTACATGTTGTGGGGCCAGTTCCTGTCTGAGTAAGCCATCAGGAAGCCTATGTTCCCCCATGGACCTGTTGGCAACAAAGAAAACCCACAGAACACATTTAGCCCTTCACTGCTTCTCTGGGGCTCACCCTTCTGCCTTCTCATGAGAACTGGTGTCTGATTTTGACCCAGAAGACCATAAATGTCTCTGGCCTTGATTCCATTGGGTACATCACTTCCTCAAACTTCCTGGAGACTGGGCAAAGGTGGTTCCCTTTTCATAGGTGAGATTCATGCTAGGAACATCTGAAAAGAAGGCCCCAAGTTGATGCAGGGGAGGAGTCTAGTAGGGTTCGAGGTGAAGGACAAGATCTTATCAGAGCAACAGGAAGCTGCATAGTTCTGTAGTAGGCTTTTTTGGACCACCAGCCCAAAGTCATGACACAGACTTATTATTAATTATGAAAGCTTGGCCATAGCTTAGACTTGTTTCTAACTAGCTCTTATAACTTTAATTAACCATTTCTATCAATCTACATGCTGCCATGTGGCTACTGGCTTTTACCTCTCCTCCTGAATGTCCTGCTTCTTTTGCATCCATCTGGCTACTCTGCCTTTCTTCTTCCCCAAGATCTGTCTGTCCTCAGAAGTCCCGCCTAACCTCTTCCTGCCTAGATGTTGGCCATTCAGCTCTTTATTAAACCAATCACAGTGACATATCTTCACACAGTGTAAAGGAATATTCGACAACATTTCCCTCTTTTCTTGTCTAAATAAAAAGGAAAGGTTTTTAACTCTAACATAATAAAACTATAAATAATAAGAACAATTATCAAGTAAGAAGTGCACTCACAATATACTGTCACCAGTCAAAGCAAGGGCAGCTTCTTTGCCCAGTGGCTAACTTTGCCACAAATGAAAGCAACTTCATATGGAGATTTTTCAATGCCCATCATCCTCTTTTGGAGTAAAGTGGTGCTGCCAGGAGCAGATGTGTCTCACTGTCATGAAAAGCCTTAAGTTAATTAAACATTTTAAATGCCATATTCTATAGGTCTTTGAAGTGTTTGATGATCACCTATCTAAAATATATCTCTGTATGACCTTGAAAACATACTTAACGTGACTAAAAGTTTGATTATCATAGAGGTCTGTTAACCTGTATTTCTTTATTATCGTAAATCGCTTTCAGGGACTAAAACTACATTACCTATTTAAATGAGCTGTATAAGTACAATACCTCAAACAAGACTAGAAAATATATATATATATATATATATATATATATATATATATATATATATATATAAATAACCTTAAATTTGTATCAGTATACAAAAATCCATACCAATTTGAGACTGGTGGTTGTTCAAAAGTAGACTCAATAATCCACCCTTTTATCCCATGATTTCTATATTATATTCCCCCTTTTTTTCCTTCAGAAAGAGATCCCTGAATCTAATTCCCTTTGTTTAGCTTTCTTCCTGACCATGACCAATAATAACTTGTGACCAACCCCCTAAATGATAATGAACATCCATCAAACAACTAAAAACGACCCACCCCACCTCTTGGGAATGTGGGCATCATGTTCTCTAGACTGCTTCCTGTTGACTGGGGGCAATGGCATCTTTGTGGGACCCCGAGAAAATTAGGATAATGGTCAGGTCCTGGGAGAGCTAGTTGTAACATTTGTTATCCAGTCTCTGTGCAATGGGAAAGCGCAAGGCTTATCTGTAGTCCTGGCTAGAATAGTCTGTGAGGCTGGGCCATCTCAGCCAGCAGCCTTGAAGCTGTTTTGGATGTAGAACTCTGAAGGAACTGCTACAGAGGCATTCTGAGAGGCTTGAGCACCTGAGCCACCTGTTTTCATTGGTGTCTGTTTCCCTTGCTCTGAAAACACACAAACTTTCAAAGGTCACACACACACACACATACATGTACCACACACACACATATGCATGCATTAACACAAGTATGGACTGTGCATTGTACACAAGCCAGCCAAAGATGATTTCCTTTTTTTTTTATGTTTGGTAAAATATGTGTCACCTTTCTTGTAATTTTACTAGGTTTATTTCTTTATGTCTGTAGCCAGGATTTTCAGAAGGTCTCCCCCGATCAAGCCTGATTCTCTTTAACTTTGAAGGAATCCACAGCCTTTTATTTCCTGTGGAAACAAAAGCATAACCTCTTCCCCAATGCAGTACATTTTTTGGATTCAATTTTAAAGTTTATTTTTCCCCCAGTCTGGATCTATCTTCACTGAGCATCTGCAGTGTTCTCTGACCATGAGACAAATCTTAAACTGTTATGTCACCTGCTGCTCAGCTCAGCTTAGTGCATGGTGCTGTTGGCTGGCTCCAGGCCACAGGCAGCGGCCAGTAGCCACATCTCTGTATGCTGCTGAGCCTACCTGAGAGACCACGGTCACCAGGAAGCTGCAGTTGACTCCATGTTCCGATTTTTTTTTTTTTTTTTTTTAGCCTTTCTCAGGCCTTATGTGGCTATATGTGGCCCCACGTTGGGTGCTCTCATTCTCATGGATGAAACAGGAGCAGCCAGCCCTGGGCATTGGTCAAAGGAAGGAGTCCAGAAGGATCCATAGGCAGATGACCTAAACCATGCACCAGCCTCTAAACAGAGGCCCAGTGTAGTGAAGGTCCAGAAGAGTGTACTATCAGGGCCAGGCTGGCAGCCAGCCCAGATCTGGGGAGGCCAGCCTGGTCACTTCAAAGGTTTGATATTGATTGATTGGTTTTTGGAGCTGGAGAGATGGCTCAGTGATTAAGAGCACTGGCTGCTCTTCCAGAAAACCCAGTTCAATTCCCAGCACCCACATAGCATCCAACAAACATCTGTGACTCCATTTCCAAAGTATCTAATGACCTCTTCTGACTTCCACAGGCACAGCACATGCATAATATACAACCACACATGTAGACAAAACTCCCACACACATAAAATAAAAGTAAATCTTAAAAGAATGACCTTTGAAAGAACATTGATAATATATTGAAGTGGAGATACGGACTCACTAAAAGGGAAAACTTCAGGCTTTAGAGTTTCCCAATCTTGCAATTTAAAGTGACCCACCGAATCTTTGTTCCCTTGTCTGTTGCTCTGACCAGTATTTACTAAAACCAGATGTAACGTGCTCTTCCTTGGCTAGCATTTATGATCAAACACCACTGTCGGTGCTGTATGAGGTCAGCTCCTCTTCCGTTCCACCTGCTCCTCTACACCTGTGCGTATTCATTTTAACAGCTTGAGATCGTGAAAGGTCCTCTAATCGAAAAGAGTTGGTCTTCCATTAAAAGCTGAAAAGACGACAGCTTCCAAGTTTTGCTGAAATGAGACTGCTGCTCTATGTTTAAAGGTGGATACATAGGGAAGTAGATTCACTTCTGTGTGTAGTAAGACCACTGGAAGGGGACACACACCTCAGTGGTATCAGTAAAGGGTGACTACCTACCAATCAGAATCTAATTGAATAAATTAGACTAAGAAGTCAGAATGGTATCAGGGTTAGAAATTAGCCAAATAATGAAGCTGAAAGGGAGAACCCTCCAATTTTCAGAAAAAGTAAAAATGAATTTTAAAATGTTTTAAAAATATTTTTAAATATACAAGCTAACATCAGATCATTTTAAATTTCATAGTCACAAGTCTTTAATAAGAAAATATTATAGCTATAAGCATTAAATGGGTTTTTTCTTATCTGGTGTATTTGTTATTTGTTACTATAAAAGAACCTTATAATCTGGCTTTACTCCTTCCTTTCCTTTCCTTCTTCCCTCCCTCCCTCCCTACTTCCCTCCCTCCCTTCCTTCCTTCCTATCTGTTTATCTGTTTGAGACAGGGACTTTGCTGTGTAGCCCTGTCTGACCTGAAACTTGCTTTGTAGACCAGGCTGGTCTTGAACTCACAGAGATCTACTTGACTCTGTCCCCCAAGTGCTGAGATTAAAGGTGTGCACTACCACACCAGCTTGGCTTTACTTTTTATACTCAGATTTAGACAAAATTTTAAAACTACATGAGGCATGACAGTAACTTCAAGTATCATTTCACTTACAGGTCTGCATTACATTTACTGAATTTGGGAAAATGCAAAATATTTGTAACTTTCTGGTTGAAAAGCTAGACAGCTCTGTTGTCATCAACCCACCTGAGTTCTATCACACTCCAGGTTCTGTTGAGAATCTTCGGTAAGTTGAGCACATCTTTATATTATTCATCCTAAATAAAACTATTGAGTGTGGCGGTTCCTTTAATGTCATTTTAATCTTTACTTTCAATCCCTCAGGCGGCAAGCCTGTCTTGTTGCTGTTGAGAATGCATGGCGCAAAGCTCAAGAAGTCTGTGACCTTGTTGGCCAAACTCTGGGAAAACCTTTACTAATCAAAGAAGAAGAAACAAAAGAATGGGAAGGCCAGATTGATGACCAGTTATCCAGACTCCCAGGCTCATTAACTGTACAACAGAAAATCAAAAGTGCAACAATACACGCAGCTTCGAAAGTGTTTATTACTTTTGAGGTAAAAGGGAAAGAGAAGAAAAAAAAGCATCTTTAAAATCCAACTAAAGCATACTGTATTTGTATTTGTATTTCCAAATTTTATAATGTATTTGTATTTGTATTTCCAAATTTTATAATGCTTATTTCTGTCCTGAACATACATGTTGTATGGTATACTGATTCTCTATAAAATCTGCCACTTTTTGAACATAATCCATAGAATGCTTATGTTCACTCTCTAGTTCCAAAACACTCAGAAATACAGTGAGAAATAAATGTATTAAAACACACTTTTGTATACTGACAATTTATATATTGAAAATAAAATGAACAAAAACCAGCTGATGTTGAATTTTTGCTTCCAAGAATAGTTATGTCTTGTGTTTATGTGTCCAGTTGTACAGAAATAGATAAAATCTGAGCTGCATATCAAGAAAAAAATTGTTTATGTTCCATAAAAAAATGTTTTCCATTTCATCACAGTCTATATCTTTCTTTTCAAAAATTTCCTACAATATATTTTGATTATATTCTTTACCCTTCCCCAGCTCCTCCTAGCTCCTAACCCCAACATCCACCCAACTTTATATTCTTTCTCTCTCTTAAAGAAACAAAATAAAAACAAACCAAAGTACACGCAGGCGCTCTCTCTCTCTCTCTCTCTCTCTCTCTCTCTCTCTCTCTCTCACACACACACACACACACACACACACACACAGACTGGATTCTGATTTTATTGGCCAACTACTCCTGATTTGGTCATGAGGCCTGCCCTGAGGTGTAGTTAATATACCCAGTTTCATATACCTTGTTGAAGAAAAGTGGTTTTTTCTCTCTCCCAGTAGGTACCAATTGCAAACAGCTTCTTGGTATGGGTGGGAATTTGTGCCCACTTACCCTTCTCTGGGCTGGGATTTTGTCTGGCTTAAACTTGTGCAGGCCTTGTGCATACTGAAACAGTCTCTGTAAGTTCGTATGTGCATCAGCCTTGTGTCTGGAAGAAGTTATTTTCTTGAAGTCATCCATCACCTCTGTTTTTCACAGCCTTTCTGCCTTTTCTTCTGAATAGATCCCTGAGCCTTGAAGAGAGTGTGTTTGTTGATGATTAAGGCTGAGTGCTCCAAAAACTCTCTGCACACTGTCCAGTTGTGGATTTGTGTGTTAACTACAGTCTACAGCAAGAAGCTTCTCTGATGAGGGTTCAGCAATGCTCTGATCTATGGATATAGTAATATGTCTTACAAGTTATTTTATTGCTATGTTCCTTTAGTAGACTAATAGTACGTTCCCCCCTCGGGCCAATGGAACTATCTTTTTAAGTTCTAGCCTCATTAACAGCGTCAGGTATGAGTTCCATGGGATACTTGCTCATTCATGTTCATTTCTATTTTATTCATAAAAGTAGAATTTGGCAACAGCTTAGATGTTTATCTACTTTGAATAGGTAACAAAATTGTAGTATATTTACACAATGGAATATTATTTAGCGGTTAAGAAAAATGAAATTTTCAGGCAAATGGATAGTGCTAGAAACAATCCTTCTAAACTGAAGGAACCCAGATCCAGAAAGATACACATTGCCTTCTTTATGGGTTGGTGTTAGGTTTTAAGCTTTAAATATATGTGTTTCAATCAGAGTGACCACAAAAGTTAGGCCCCTAGTAAGAGAATAGGAAGGAAGAGTGAATCTTCCAAAGAAGGGGAAACAATGTAGTGTTGTAAAGGGACAATGGAATTAAAAAAACAAAACCCCCCAAAATTAGGAAGATTAAATGAGAGGGGAAAGAGAAGGGGAGTATGGGGACAACAAACACTAACTTTGGAAGTCATGTGAAACCTACTACTATAGAAGCTTCCTGAAATACACACATTATAAAAGGAGCTGATGCTGTGGCATAATCCTTCTGTACACTGAGTATGTATTACTCTCATTGGCTAATACAGAAGCTGACTGGCCTATAGCAAGGCAGGATAAAGTTAGGTGGGACAATCCAACTGAGTAAGCTGGAATGAAGGGGGCTGAGGAAGCAGGACACGTAGACATTGAGGTAACAAGCCATGAGCCTCATGGGAGAGGGTAAATAAGAAATATGGGTTAAGTGTAAGAGTTAACTAGTAACAAGTCTGAGCTATCAGGTGAGCATTTGTAATTTATATTAAGTCTGTGAGTGATTATTTGGGAGCAGGCAGTTGGGACAGGAAAACTCCACCTACAAGCTTAAATAGGGTACCATATAGTGGAGGAGATAATACCCCAACTAGATATCATATGCCACCAAATAAATTCCTCAATATCAGGAATAGGTTACATCTTTTTGAGATGTAGGCCAACGGGGTCCCATAGATAGCCCCCTCTTCACCAAACATCATAGGCTTTTGCCAAGGCTTTTGGTTACTCTCCACAGCCTGAGGGTTAGGCTCTACCAATAAAAACACCACTTACGTCACTGAACATGGAGAAATGGAGCTGGTGCTCAACAAGAAGCTTCACCACCTATGACTAAGGTGCTACACATATTACTGGATGAAAAAAAGTAATCATCCATCTCACCCAGCTGTAAAACCTGTGAGCTAAAATAGCAACCTGCCTGCAAGATGGGGCCACTGGTACAGATGTTATGGGAGTAACCAACCACTTTTTTTTTATGTGGGTAGACTCTTCTTAACCATGGAAGGTTCACACACACACACACACACACACACACACACGTATATGCCTGTGTGGTGATATATTGTGTACCCTAATAAAATTTGCCTGAATATTAGAGGAGAGAAGAAGCTACTAGATTAAACATAGAGGCCAGGCAGTAGTGGCACACACCTTTAATCTTAGCACACGGGAGGCAGAGATCCGTCTGGATCTCTGTGAGTTCAAAGCCACCCTGGACTACATGAGATTGACTCGGTCTAGGAGAGAAACAGAGCCAGGCAGTGGTGGCACACGCCTTTAATCCCAGCACTAGGAAAGTTGAGACAGGAAATGATATGGGTGGGAGGAGAAAGGTATATAAGGTGTGAAGAGACAGGAACAAAAGCTTTTTCGGCTGAGGAAGCTTTTTCGGCTGCAGCCCTTTCAGCTAGAGCTCTTTCAGGCTGAGGAGTTGGTGAGGTAAGAGGTGGTGGCTGTGGCTTGCTCTGCACCTTTGATCTTCCAGCTTTCACCCCAATATCAAGCTCTGGGATTTTTTAATAAAAGACCTTTAGAATTTCAAACAACATGCCTGGCTGCTTTTATGGTTCTATAATATAAGTTGAAAGCATGAAATATCTATAGATAATCTTATAAGGTTAGCAAGCACATTTTAAAGATTATTTATTTAGTGGGTGTGAGTAAATGCCACAGCCTGCATGTGGAGCTCACTGGACAACTTTGTAGAGTCAGTTTTGTTGGGTCCAGGGTCACACAATAATGGGAGACAGACCACCCAAAGTCTAATAAACCAGAAGCAGACTTTATTCCAGAAAAAAAGAAAGAAAGAAAGAAAGAAAAATCACCACGGGGCACAAAAGCGTATCAGCTAGCTGAGACCACAGCCACGATTCGGGATTCTGAGGCTGTGGCAGTTGGAAGAGAGTCATGAGCCCCTGCTTATAGCATTAGGCATGGACAAAGGGATTTCTACAGTTTTGAAGTTAAACAAATTGTTTTAGGTTTTACAGTTTTCAATTAACAAAGTTTTAGAGGGTTTTAGCTAAACGGTATTTGTATATCCCTGCAGCCCTTCCTGACACAGATAATTGAGGCTCGCCCAAACCTGCAACTTTTCCTGACACAGCTGGGTTCCCACAGCGGGAGGAATATGAAACAATGTAAAGTGGCTTGTCACGTAGAACTAATTAAAAGTTAACTTTGGTTTCAGTAGTAAGTGGTAGGGGGTTATCAAAATAGCTAACCCCAGGGCTACAGAGGGCAATCTTTAGTTAAAAAAAAAACAAAAAAAAAAAACAAAAAACCTAACATTTGGGTTGCTGACAGAGCTGCCAATCGTAAAACACAGAAGGGCCCAGTTAAAGGTTAGTCCCTATTTGCTGGCAGAGCTGATGGCTGTCAGCTTCCATCTCTCAAGTTTTTAAGGTTTTATTCCTACATTCCTATCTTATTCCTGTATTTCTGGACCCTTCAGTTTCACCTTCCAACCTGCTGAGGTGGTGCGTTCGGCTGATCAAGAGCTTCCTGGCAGCCCTCCAGTCCCTACCTCCCATTTTGTCATAGGCATGCTGTGGTTACCGACGAAGACTAAAGGTATAAAGTTGTTTATCAGCTGATAGCAATTTAACTTCTAATCGCTGTGTGACAAGACTTTTCCTGGTGAGACACAACACAACACACCCCAGAGAGAGAGCCCATGGTTGACCCAAGTATGGATAGCACCAAAGTGCAATTGGTGAACCAACGAATTCTGCAGGGATCATCTACAGGAACAGAGGTGAGGGGTAAAGGAGCAGAAGTGATTCTAAGGCAGCTGCATCACCGAAACCGCCTGAAGCCTAGGTGATGGTCACAAACAGCTGCATCACCAAAGCCTAGGTGACGGCTCACAAAGCTGGAAAACCTGGAGCACACTGCACAGTCTGCAGGCAGCTCAACAGGATGGAGAGTGTACTCTCCAGGTGCCTCAACTGGTCTAAACCTCTTCCAGGCAGCTCTTCTGGTTTCTGCTTCTTCCAGGCAAGGTGGTCAGGTTTCAAAAGTCTTTGAAGCTTGGTTTGTCTGAGAGTGACCCTCAGCAGTCGTTACTCTTAGGAGGGAGGGGCCCATTAAATCTGGTCGGTTTCAGAGACTTCCTTACTGAAGCTATCTTGAATTGTTTTCCTTTTGTCTTAAAGAGTTTACCTGAAGGGCTGGAGAGATAACTTGGTGGTTATGAGCATAGACTGTTCTTCCAAAGGACCAGGGTTCCAATTCCCAGTACCTACAAGGTGGCTCACAACCCTCTGTAACTCCAGTTCCAAGGGAATCTGCTGCCCTCTTCTGGCTTCCATGGGCAATGCATGTACATGGTGCACAGACAGGTGGGCAAAACACCCATACACATCAAAAACAAAAACCAATCACAAAATTTAAACTTTGTATGGTGGTGCACACCTTTAGTCTCAGCAGCTGGGAGGCAGAGGCAGGCTGATCTCTTTGACTTCAAGGCCAGCCTGGTCCACACATAGCGAGTTCCAGGACAGTCAGAACTACAGAGAGAGCCCCTCTTTTAAAAAAAAAAAAAAATTACCTGCAGGATAGACTATTTCGATCTGGAGGGAAATTGCTAAGCACTGACAAAGCATATACTGGTCTCGTGATGAATGACATAAGGGACCTCACTCTAAAACTAGAACAAACCTTTCCTGACAATGTTTTCTTATGAGCCCCCTTTAAAAAAGGTACAAAAAGCAGAGTATTACAATTGGTATTTAAAAGGCAAAAGATTGTTTTTCTAAGTATATTTGAAACAGACCCACTATTATATATATATAATAGGAAAATCTATTAAACATTTATTTATAGTAATCACTGGTAAAAATTAGGAGTCCACTTAGTCACAAGTACAAGTCTGTTGTAGTTGTAATTTAGCTTATTTTATGACAATTCTGATATGACAGGTTAACCTGAATATGAATAAATAAAAGTTGAAAAATGATGTGTAATTCAAGATGCAGTCCCTGGTATCTTCATAGAAATTACTGTGTCCTTCTCTGTAATGTAGGACAAAGAAATACCATTACGGTCAGTTTTTTGTTTGTTTGTTTGTTTTTTGTTTGTTTGTTTTGGTTTTTTGTCAAGCATTTGATACTGAGGATCTGGAAACATAAAGCATGAATTATAAGGTCAAAACAGAATTAATACATTTCCTACAACGAAATTTTGGTGGAAAGTGAATGGTTCTTTATTTGTGCTAGGAAAAAAAATAGTTTAATTAAAGTCAACCTAGATACTTTTCTACTCATAATTTAATGTAGCCTAAGTTAGTTCAAAATAAGGTATGTTAAACGTTAGTGACTAATCCACACCTGACATTATTCTCAGGGACAGGTAATAGACATCTATCAAGAAGAAGAAATATTCTCTTCTTTAGACTTACTTATTTTTATTTATATGTATGGATGCATGTGTGCTGGGTGCCTTCAGAAGTCAGATGAGAGCATTGACCTCCCTGGAACTAGAGTTGCAGACAATGCCCAGTGTGGGTGCTGGGAACTGAACTCTAGTCCCTTGAAAGAGCACTCTTGACTGCTGAGCCATCTCTCCATCACTAAGAAATACTCTCAAAAACCTTTTATCAGAAAGACATTTGTTTCCACTCTTCTGTCCACAATCTGTATCTGTCCCAGGAGATTTCCACCCAGTCGCCAGATACTATCAAGGAATCAACCTCTACTCTACTATTGCCCCAGGACCAGCTCACCTCCCTAATCTCAGTGGTCCTACAAAACTAAACAGCCCTTGACTTGCTGATGAGAAAGGAGGCACATGTCTCTTCCTCAACAAAGAAAAGAATGTTGTTACTGTGTAAATCAATCTAGCCAGGTAGAAAGATGGGATTAAAGACATCCATGAGCTGGCATGCAGATCCAACCCCTGGGAGCTGACTCAAATTAAGGACTCTCAGTATGGTGGTCTGCATCTCGTGTCTCTCCTCAGGCCTCAGATTTCGATCTTCCACATAGTGATGATTGCCCCATCTCTTCAGAATTTTTCAGGAAGGAATTAATGAGCTACCCCGATGTTCAGTGAAACAGATGCCTCTGACAGAATTCCCTCAAGTCTCTTCTCCATTGCCTTCCAGCTTGAGCCCCTGCTTTGGACCAGCATTCCAAGCCCCATCTTTTCCAACATCCCTACTCAGCAGGAAGCAGCTTACCATCTACCTATCCACCTATCTATTGCCACCCCTTATCGTCAATAAAGGGCTAGGTTATTGTTAGGACCTATAATGTTAGGTCCCCAAACGAGGCCCCAAAGTGGTAGTGCTGATGACAAGGACCCATCTTCCACCTGAAAGGGATTAGGGAACAGAAATCTCAAGCATTTCTCAGAAGCCCCTAAAGGCTGGCTGAATGCTCTAAGAACAACTGTCAGCACCTACTCTACCTGAAAAGTTCCCAGGCTAACCACCTGGCTGTTCCAGCTTCTGCACAGCCTCCCCCTGCCATATAAAACCCAACAAGCTTTTGAAGCTGGAAGCTGTCCTCCATTGTCGAAGGCAGCCCGGCAGTGGGGGTTCTTTCTCTTCATGGTGTTTAGTGTTTTGTTTTGCACCTACTTACACCAACCAATTGTTCCCAAATAAGTATGCCATTTGTAGATGATCACTAACTTCACATCAAAATGAACAGTTCTGAATGCAAACTAATCCAAGGCGATGGAAGAGTAAGCAAATCTTTGGCCACAGTGGGTATTAAATTTTTTAGGGTTTCATATACTCAGTATAATGGGAAGTAGGGAAGCAAAGGGGAACATTTATAGCATATGAGATAAAAACCCAAGGAAGCAAGGGAATGTGCTAAAGTGGACTGGTCCTGAAACAAGCTAATCATCCCAGAATTAAAGAAATCTTCTACCTGCCACGTGGCTTCCCATCTAGTGCAGCAGATGGGGGTATGGAATGTCTATCTTTCAAAATAGAAGTGTCCTTTAGAAATAAGATTCTACCACCCATCCTCTTTGACATTTTGGACAGGAAATAGGAAAATAGTTCCAACATTTCACATACATCCATTTTATCCTGATTACATTAACTGTAACCTAATTACCTTTTATCTGTCCTTCCCACATGACTGTCAATTCCTTATGTTGGACAGTTTTTCGGTTTTACTTTACTTTTTTGTACTTTACTTTCAAACAACAGGGACCGGACCATCAATAGCAGAGCCGCTGAATGCTGGTTTACTTAGACTCAGAAAAGGGAAGGACATGGTGTTGATTCCAGCTGTCTGTCCATTTGTGCTGTGCTTGCCTGTCATCTTTAATGAGCATGCTATTTCTCCAAAGTTCATCATTCTCACAAGAACATCTAAGCAAGCACAACTGAGTGGCAGGGTGCTTGCCTCACACGCATGAGGCCCTGGTCTGGGAAAAAATCTGTAGTTATGTGAAAGCATAAACTGCATTGTGTAAAGTACTCTCACAATGTGTTAGAACTGTCTGTTACAAGCCTACTGCATCAGCAACAAGTGTGCCTCTGCCCTGTACCTCCTGTTGCCTCTGAGAACAACACACACTTGTGCTCACTGCAGGCAAACCATCAACTTCTGCCCAGAAAAAAAAAAAAATGTTTTTGAAGTCCTTGTGTAGCAACTGCAAAAGAACACCTAATAAATTTCATTAACTTACAACTTTCAATAAACATGCTTAAAATGAGTTTGTTTCCATTGGAATTAATTTAATTCCAAAGCTTATTTAGAAAATTGTATTTGTACTTGATAGTAATAATGAATGTGTAGCACATACAGTTATACTTTTTCCTTCTACTGAATAAATCATATATATGTATTACAATTCCATCTTAAAATAATTAGTGCAGTGATTCAAATAAATCAACTTTAGCCCAAGGGAAGGAAAAACCATCAAAAGCATTTTTAAGTTTATGCTAAATTAATCATGTAAAGTTCAAGGTACTGCATTCCAAATGGAGCAAGGAGTGAAGTATAATTAATTCAGAGTTGAATGTCAACCGAATAAAATTTAAAAAAAATCCTTAATCAAATACCACCCTACCTCAATACCTGCAAAACAGATTTCTTCATCTCCATTGTTTCCATCACTGTATTCAGAGATACAGATTCATATGACTTACAATATTGCACCCATTTCTAAAGTGATAGATTTAGTGATACAGATTCATATGATTTGCAATTGTCAATTTTTATGCAGGTGGAATTTTTAACAAGAATTTCTTTGCAAAACACAAGGTCAGTATAGATTTGAAGAATGACTATTGGTTTCATTATGGAGAAATTTTGAGAACTCACAAAATTTCCAAGATGTTATTCCTCTTCTTAAACATTGTAGTCATTTAAATATTTCCTTATTTAATATTTAATTTATGAAGAAATACAGAGTTGAGTCTACTCCTGATTATTTTATCTATACATGATTAGCTACTTCACTGGTCTGTAGCTAGTTTTCCTGCCTGGCCCACGGTCAGGACAAATCTCTCTCACCTGCCAGTCCCACAGCCGCTCAGACCCAACCAAGTAAACACAGAGACTTATATTGCTTACAAACTGTATGGCCGTGGCAGGCTTCTTGCTAACTGTCCTTATATCTTAAATTAATCCATTTCTATA
>CABHPP010113815.1:27325-54760 GCA_902168425.1 Peromyscus attwateri
CTGTTCTTTTAATTCTCTCTGTTAGTCCCGCCTATACTTCCTGCCTAGCCACTGGCCAATCAGTGTTTTATTAGCAACACATTTGCCATACAGAACATCCCACAGCACTGGTCTATATTGACTCTTTTTTTAATTAATTTTAATTCATGTGCATTGGTGTTTTGCCTGCATGCATGTCTGTGTGAGGATGTTGGATCCCTTGGAACTGGAGTTAGAGTTAGTTGTAAGCTGCCATGTGGATGATGGGACCTGAACCTGGGTCCTCTGGAAGAGCAGCATTAACTGCTGGGCCCTCTCTTCAGCCCCCTATATTGACTCTTAACAGTATACAACTCATAGTGTTTGGAGATGATGCAGTAAATGCTACAGCAATCACACAACTGACTGACTGACAACACTTGCAGCTAGCTCTGAAAACTGGGCAATGTTTGCCTTCATGCAACCACAGAATCCCTGCCAACAGGAAGGTAGAAATGCCAGCAGCATCCACAGGGCCCAGAGTTACTTCTCACTAAGGAAGAAGCAGATGGTAGTTGGGAATAATACATTTTTTGAAGGACAATAGGTGCTGTTATAGGTCTTATACTTCTAAAAATCTGGATGGAAGGCAGGCAGTATTTTCAATGCTAAGGTTTCAGTTTCCTGCTTATATTTGAACACTCATAGCCCAGTAGATGTTAAAACTAGAAAGAATGTGTACAAGCTAAAGAACTGTTAAATCATCAGAAAGATGGGCTTTGATACAGTTGTTGTTAAACTTGAAAGCAGTATCACTTATTTAGAAATGGCAGATGCTAAAATGCTTGAAATGAATAAAACCTGATTATATTAGCAAACCCTTGTTTCTTTAAGGCAATAAAAATCAAACTCTGAAGTTCCTTTCCCCTTGACTGCCCTGCTTCATGAGCAGTGCAAAGTCGCTGTTCCCAAGGATGCCCTTTCCCCAGTCATGTGTGGTCAGGCAAACAGCCCCTAAGTTTGCACACGGCACACGACGTAACTGAGTCTCCCATACCACGGCCAAGGCCAGACGTCTGTTCACTGTTGCCAACGAGAAGTTGAAATGACAGAAGGGTTTTCATGACTGATTTGGGGGAAATGGATTTTGTAATTTTAAAACCGTATAATGGTATTAACTAAAATCATAGAAACTAAGTCGTTTGTTATTCATGTCATATAGTTCTACTTTTATACTCTGCCAAAAATATATCCACCTTTCCAGCCAAACCTGAAACAAATATTTAGAATAGATGTCAAGTTGCCCCAATTGTTTCCCACAGTTTTCTCATAAAAAAACAAAATAAAATGAAAAATCCATAATCAAATTGAAACAAAAATATCAAAGTGGATTCTTTTTTCAAGGCTTTAAAGAGACTTTGTATAGACATTTTACATACTATTAAACCATCTTGCCAGTGGCCAATAGCCTCCTTATATAGAAATTACTTAGACTACTTTTATTCTCAAGAGCTACTGATGGGTTTAAATCCATGGACTGAATTATTACATGAAAAATTATATAAACATCATATATGAGAAATCTAGATAGCCAGATATATAAAGCTATCAAAGCAAAGGATTACTCTTCTGACATATTCCATTACTACTGATACTTAGGATTTGAGGAAAGTTCATCTGCCTTGCTCTTTTTATTTAACAGGCTCTTTCTCACTCTGTTGCCCAAACTGGCCCAGAACACCTGGATTCAAGCAACCCTCTCTCCTCAGCCTCCTAAGCAGCACCAACACACTGTCTGTCTCCTCCTTCTAAACAAAAGCTTACCTGTACTTCCCATTACCTGACCTGGAATGTTTATGCAGAAATAACATGTATAGACTACTAGAATTTTGGTGATTCCTTGTAAAGATTTGCTTTGTTTTTTAATTATGTGTATGTGTCTGTGTGTGAGTATGTGCACAGGTTTGTAGCTGCAAGAGCAGTACCTGCTCTTAACAACTGAGCTGTCTTTCTAGCCCCAAGAAACCTGGTAATCTTACTGATAAATCAGAAAATGGCTTTCCTAACCTTAATTTACACCCAAAATATGTAAGTAAAATATGTTTTATAAGTTAACTCAAAACGTATTTTGAACATGTAAACTGAATAAGACTCCAAAAGCAAATATGAAAGCAGATCATATGCTCTAGCCTTGCCCTTCCTGTGTGTGGTAGTGAATGCTTTATATGAGCAGTACATACCTACATTCTCCAAAGCTTTTCCAGCAGTCATGGGTGTCTGGCTTGGTGTACTTAGCATGCTTGAGATTCTAGGCTCATCTCCTAGCACCCTTCTCCAAACAGTCAGAATAAGTGATAGAAACTTTAAAAGTAGCATGTATGTTAATATGGCAAAGTTAGAGCTGTCATTTCAAGAAAGCCATATAATTTATCCAAGCATATGCATTTCCTTTAAAACTAAGAGGAAATAGATCTCTTATGCAACAAGAGTATTAAAATACATAAGCAGACATGAAAGCATGCTCAACAAATTTGCAGTTGTCCTTAGAATAAGACATCACAGTTCGAGAATATTTCATACCAAGAATGCAATCATTCAATCTGTTTCCATAACATTTTTCTGGCCATTTTTGTCTTAAATGACCTAACAAAATAAAATGTTTTTTTCTTCTGATTCAAATTTATAAGGAACAATACACCAAAATAAACCACCAACTGAATGTATTTAAAATAGCTAATAGTTTTCACATATGCATATTTTCTACAAAGTGACAGCAGCAGACCCATCACTATGGGCATCAAATCAAAGATGGTAGTGACAGGGAGCACAGGAAATCCTGACACTGGGATATGTAAAAAGAAGCCTGAGATACAACCAGACTGTTCTTCTCGAGTAGGTCAGTCTTGGGAAGAAAGCCACAGGAACAGCAGTTCTTCAGGATTAGATGACAGAAACAAGATGAAAGTCTCTTCTGAGAACATAGAGCATATGTGATCCACCTCATGTGCTGAATATACCAGGGCCATGAAGGGAGGGCATGGGATTGGAGAAGGGGTAGAAGAGCTAGGTCCATGATCAGTATGTAAAAGAACACCAGAAAATCATTTGTATCATCTGGAGAAGTGGTTCTCAACCTGTAGGTCATGACCCCTTTGGCAAACCTCTATCTCCAAAAAGATTTACATGATGATTCACAACAGTAGCAAAATTGCAGTTATGAAGTAGCACAAAAAAAATTATAGTTGTGGGTCAGCACTGTATTAAAGGGTGGCAGCATTATGGAGGTTGAGAACTACTGATCTAGAAGAAGCAAGTGAGCAACCGGCTGAGTTACTGTTTAGAGGAAAAGAAGAACCTAGAGATGATCAAAAACTTGAAAATTACACCCTTAAGAACATGAAACTTTTTTGGTATTTGTGTTAGAGGTAATTAGAAGGTCACACAGAATATGAAAAATATTTTAGAAAGAATGCTTCTTACTAAAACTTTTTCCTGAAGGAGTATGCTATTTTTTTTTTAATCAACTTGACACAAATTAGTCACCCAGGAAGAGGAAACCTCAGTTGAGGGATTGCCTCTATCTAATTGAACTGTGGGCACTGTTTTGTGGGGAGATGCATTTTCTTGTTTGGATTGATATGGGGAGGTCCAGCCCAGCCCAGCCTGGGCAGGTGGCCTGGATTGCACAAGAAAGCAGGTTGATCAAGTTATGGCAAGCGAGCTATTCACAGGGTTCCTCCACCGCCTCTGCTTCCTTCATTTCTTGCCTCCAATTTCCTGCCTTGACTTTCCTCAGTGATGGACTATAATCTCAGTCAAATGAACTCTTTCCCCCTCCAAGTTGCTTTTCGTCACCGTTTTATCACCACCACAGAAGTCCAACAGCTGTCTAACCGGACTGAGGCCCATTCAACAGAAAGGAAGTCATGACTGGGGCTGAAACCCAAGTACTCAGGTAGTGAAGTCAGGGATCTTAGAAAAGGCACTGCTGGCGCTTACTACACCAGCACAATTCCAGCTACATTCTGAAACTTACACTTCTGCCCACAGGGAAGTGCAGCTCTCGCCCTTCTTCAGAGTAGCTTCTCTTTACAGCAAGTGGAAATAGTACAGAAAATCACACCTGGACTTAACGCAGAGGGAATAGATTATGGGGAGTACAGCTCCTAAGGAGAAATCTTCAATATAACTGCACCCAATGCTCAGGGAACAATGTGGGAGAGTGAGCTCTGGAGACTGTAAGAGTCAAAGGACCAGAATGTCTGCTGTGAGACTGTCTCCTAAAAATGGCTGCCTAAGGAAGACCTGAACAACGACAATATTAATAGACACAGTAATGTAGAAGGGAGAAAAATCTCATGGAGTCACAGTACCCCTAGACAAAAATCTCCTTCAGGTAGAGAGGCAGAGAGAGGAAGACAGAGACACAGACACAGACACACACACGAGAGAGAGAGAGAGAGAGAGAGAGAGAGAGAGAGAGAGAGAGAGAGAGAGAGAGAGAGGAGAGAGAGAGGAGAGAGAGACAGAGACACAGAGACAGACAGAGAGAAATGAATGACAATTAGCCTCTCTCAGGGACCAGCCTCCTAACTGGTTATCCGATACAAAATGGTCAGCCCTGAAACGATACACACACAAACAAAAATAAACTTAGCAGGTTACATTTATATGTGTACCTTTGTTTTTATGTAACAATAATAAACAAAAAGAGGCCATCAATTTTTGGGATGGGGTAGACGTGGGAAGGGTTGAAGGGAAGAGACATAGGAAGGGTTGGAGAGAAAAGGGAAAGAGGAAATGATAAAACTATACTTTAATTAAAATGTTAAAAATAATAATTACAGAGGCTAACCCAAAGAAAATCTCTTCTGGAAATGAATTTTAACTATGAGGATTAGTCATTATTTGAGTTTTGGTATTATGACATCCAACATATTAAATAACTTGCTCTAGCAGTCATTTCTTCTGAGGAACAGTGCTTCCCAGGCTGCAAAGATCTAGCCCCACAAACTCTGACATTTCTGTGCTGACTTCAGCAGAGCTCTTTTGCCTGTAATTCCATTTCTACTGTTCATTACTTGATGATTACTTGTAAACAATTCATTCACTACAACATTCCAAAAAAATAGAACATGGCACAGAAATACAGAATTAGTTGCAACATCAATAAATAGTCTATTTCCTTTCTCAAGTGATTGTATTACTTAGACAATGTGACAATAAATTTTGTAGGTGCCAATTTAAGTAATAGCCATTAAATTTTATGTTTTTTTTTTTTTTGAGACAGGGTTTCTCTGTGTAGTTTTGATGCCTGTCTTGGATCTCACTCTGTAGACCAGGCTGGCCTCGAACTCAGAGATCCGCCTGGCTATACCTTTCGAATGCTGGGATTAAAGGCATGCGCCACCACCGCCCAGCAAATTTTAGGTTTTTATAACCTAGATATTACAGGCAGAACTGTTATCAAACTGTCATCAAATAAACTTTTGTCCACATCACATGGACTCTGGATAGCAGGCTGAAGGCAATCCATTGAATTATAAACATCTGAAATTGGCAGAGATTCAAAGCCAGAAATTGAAAAAGATGGCAATCCCACAAAAGTAAGAGCAAGACCTAATGATTCAAGTAAAGCCAGGGCCTTAAGATAGGAAAGCATGTTGTGTGTGGCAGAACTCCATCTGCACAGAGCTTACTAGACCAGAAATCCAGAAGCCGCCTTCTGAATCTCACGAGTGGATGCACATGTCCTCTAGACTGTGCCTGGCCCAAGAATACCTGAGGATTTTTAAATAGGTGCACATCTGAGACACAAGTAACTCCTGCCAAGAGTTGGCTCAGCAGCTCTACCAAACCTTCCTCATGTAAGGGCAGGTAAAAACGCTCCCCAACCTTTCCCCTTCTTCATCAGGGGGCTGACTTTATAGTCACACTAACAGATCTCATAGTCTCCTGAGTCCCTCGTTTCTTTCATAGGTATCCTTTAAAATCTTTAAACATTTAATTTCATCTTGACATCTGCTTTTTAAAGATGACAGATTAACCCATAAATATAGTATGATCCATTCCAAATACATGAAGTTTTGTTAATTCTAGATTAGAAAATGACCATGGGCACAGGAAGGTACTCTTGGTTTGGCCTTTTATAGTAAGACCCAACATCAGAACCACCTCTTAGAGGACAATGCACAAGTACAAGTCACTACCCAGTCAGCTCCTTTGACAGGAGTACAAATTCCTTAATCTGTTTTCTCTAATGCAACACAACTGTACTGACCTCTTGAAAGTTGTGAAAACTAAGTGAGCTCCATAAAAATGCAGACTAGTGTCGAATGTATCCTTATTATCAGTGAGTTTGGCACTGGAGAAAAGCCTGGCAAGAGATCTAGGACAGAAAATATACATCTGACTGAAAAAACAAAACAAAAACCCAGAAAAGATTGGCTAGAGAAATTGACCAAATCTGTCCATTTAGCTAATAAGATTACATCATTTGATTCACATTTTGCTGTTTTTAAGATGTCATTAATTAGGCCGGGCGTTGGTGGCGCACGCCTTTAATCCCAGCACTCGGGAGGCAGAGCCAGGCGGATATCTGTGAGTTCGAGGCCAGCCTGGGCTACCAAGTGAGCTCCAGGAAAGGCGCAAAGCTACATAGAGAAACCCTGTCTTGAAAAACCAAAAAAAAAAAAAAAAGATGTCATTAATTATACTTTGTCATTCAGTGAATTAGCATTACTCCATTTTGTTTTGAAAAAAAAAAAAAACTACTTTTCACTACTATGGGAATTTAGTTAACATTTGGTTCTCCAATAGTAATGACAGAAATACCTCTAAATTTTGCAAGTGTTTTGAATTAAGTGACAGTGATTGCTACAGGGATTATTACCAGGCTCAATATAAAAGCCAAATAGGAACCTCAGAAATGAAGACGAAGTGATGATCCTATTCTACCAAGCTGGTGCGTTTAGTCCAGTAGTCTCACCTTCTGAGCACTTGCTGCACCTTGCAGTTTGTCTCTAAACTTTGTGTAAAGACAACACCCTTTGTCACGTACGGTTCTCTTTTTCCACCAGTCGATTAACTAAATGATCAGCTAGTGCTTTCACTGAGATTTCTCCGAATCTTTGGAGCTTAAATAACTTACCAAAACCCAACTCTTCACTGTGGATACTGGTTCTGGTGCATCACTACCCACCTCAATGCTGATGCAGGTTACTTGAGCCATCACTTCCTGCTTGTGTAGAAACCAGTTAGCTACACGAGGTGAAAACTTGAGTCTTCTCTGAACATTCAGCCCTGGTCATGCACATGACATTCTAAACTCTCTAAAATACACAGGAATTTTCCAAAGTCTTTATTCATTCATGCAGGTTTTTAGCTTTGTTTTCCCCATAACTTGTACTTTGTGGTAGAGCTGCTGTGGCTAATGGATCTGCTTTTAAATGCTTTGGAATGCGTCACACCTGGAGGAGCAATTCAACCCCAAGTAAGTTCCAAAGAGGAAACAACCAAGGTAAACCACTGAGCCACTAGTTAGGTCAAACACAGTTCTTTGAGAACAGAACCTATAAGGCTTTCTTAGTACCAAGAAGGCAGGCTGTACGTTCATGATACAAAGCTGGGGATGGTAAGCAGATGAATTAAAATACTCTGACACTCTAGGAATTAAGCAGCTTCTACCAGGTGATTTAATTTTGCTTTCTCACAAGGCTAGATCCTAAATTTAGAGAAATTAAAACTTCAGGATGTTTTACATCAAAACTACCTTTGAGATTTCTGCTTGGAAAACGAGATCCTTTACTGTTTTTTAATCAATAGTAAACAACAATTTACAGCAATGTTATTACAATATATTGTAACAGCACATCAAAACTTCAAAGATTCAGCAAATGTCACACTGCAATTTGGCTATGACAAAACAGTCTGCTTGGTGATCTACATCAAATGATAAATACGAAGGTCAAGCTTTAGATGAGACCAAGATAGGCTATTTGGATTGAACTACACTTTAAAGATGGAATCCAGTCTTTTACAATGAAGATCAGACACTAAATGGGCTGGCTAGGTTACTCACTCCTTCACGGTCTGGAATTTTCCAATCTGAAGACCAGGGCTTCCATTGCACCATGTTTAGCATGTCTTACTGGCCCAAGATATTAATGAATTTGATCTTTCCTACAACTCTTTTCCTTAAATAGTAACCAACATATGGTAAATGTGTTAAAAGCAGAACTACAAGGTCTTAAAATTAAGCTAAGTCAGGGGCTTTGTGGCCTTTAATCTTACTGTCCTTAAATACCAGGAAAACCTAGATCATAAAATTGATGTTATGACAAAAGAAATCAGTTCAAAGTAATGGTTTTGAACTAATTTTTCTTTGCTGATTTTTCTAAGCATATATCAAGTGCATCAGTATCATTTAAAAAGAAAATATACCTGAAAATCATTACTTGTTTCAACTTAGAAATTTATTTACATGAAGTAATTTAAATGCAATTTCTTAGAGAGAATGATTAGTAGTAACACAAATTACCACCATGTTTGAACTTGACTTTAAAGTCTTACATATAATTCCATATAATATTCATCCTAAAATTGGAGATTCTTAGAGTTCTTAAATATGTGTGTCAACCTAAAACATCTGTAGGAAAAGATTAAAAAATAGCAATTTCTTATTTGTTGTTTTGAGACAGTGTCTCATGGTAAGCCAGACTGACTTTGAAATCTTGATCCTCTGGGATTAAAACATGTTACCACCATGCCAAGCTGTAAAATAGCATTCTTACAGATCTGTACAAATACCTTTACAAAACTTCAGCTTTAAGTAAATGTTTATGCAAAATGTTCCTGACATGTAGCCCTCGTAAAAATACCAAAATACTTAATTATCACCAATGCAGTAACTTATATACAACAAGCCAATAAAACTGTTTTAAATAGACACATAGAAAGGCAAATGAGTCTTTATTTTTAACCTTTAGTCACTCTGGAATTACATTACGTGTTTGAAATCTTTGATAGTGATTTTAACATTTCACAACTAGACAGAACAATGGAACCTCTAATGAACTAGAATTTACATAATGGCTTCTATATCACAATCACTTTGGTAAGTTGCCTACTGAGTATGTACCAACTGCTTTATGGTGTCTAGAACTAACCAAAACAAACAAAAGAGCAAAGAAATCATGAGGCTCTACAAAATGGCTTAGAAAAACAAGTTTTCTATTTATTTAAAAATAAGTTTATAGTTACTACATTGCAGGGACAGGAATTCTTACACATACATTCTAGTTTGTATAAAAGGATTCCAAGAATTATGCATCAAAACTAACATAGAAAGTGTCCACGTAACAGTAAAGAAAGGTCCAATCAATATGTACAAAAAGAAAGGGCCTGCTACCGCGGTGCAAGACTGCCGTTTATGACATGATACTCCAGGTCTAGAAGAAATAAAACAAAAACATCAATAAAGCTAAATAATTTTTAAAAACTCTGTCACTTATTACATACAACAGATTTGCTTGTGTTTAACATTGCTTTCTGTACAAAATAAACATAATTTTAATTTGAAATGTGTCAGTTACAACTTTAACCCTTTAGGTCAGTTGCTTTTCAAAACTTGAGCTATGTCCTACACGTCTAAATATCCCATGGCGGGATTTAGTAGTTTTCTTAATAACTTTTTAAGACCTGTCTCTTCTTGCAGTTTCAATATGGTCTAAAAATGTAACATTGTATCTTATTTTTTAATTTATTGTTGTGATAAATCAACACCCACATCCTTGAAAGTAATCAGCATGTGTGTGCATCTATCTGCTTTGTAAGTGCATGTACTATAATACAATCCTGAACCTATCTTCTTAGCTCTTTAAATGTAGAAACTCATCCATATACTACTATGTATTTGGTTTGTGCCATATAAGGTTAATTTCCTGATATTTTTATCTGCATTAAAAGTTTTTCAAAAGAGAGCTATTGAAACTAAAAAATATATTTATAGCTCAGATAGTCTACTCACTGTAATGTGTGCAGGGTCACCTCCAGAGCGCTCACAGTGGTACTTACAGTCTTCTGACTCAATCTGACCTCTTCCTGGGGTACTGTACATAGTTCAAAATGACTTTTCATTTGGAGCACTTTGATAAGTATAATTAAAAAAAATAGTTTCTTAGTAGATGCATAAATTTTAGTTCAAGTCATCCAGAAATCAGGGGAAGTAGGGAAAGTCTGCACTTTTTTTTTTGATGGAAACAAAAGGTGTACTTTTTCCAATTTTAACATAAGACAACTTATCACCAAATCAAGCTACTATTCTTAGCAATATCTTCTAGATAAATAGGGAGTAATGCATTCTAGACAAAAGAAATTCCCCCAACCCCGTTCTCAGTTTTAAAATACTATACTCCCTGCATATAGGATAAACATTGATAATAGCCCTTTCATCACTCAAGTACCTTGGTCCTTTCAACCTACTCCAAAATGAACTTCAGGTGAACAAAATATTAAAAATCAGTTTGTTTTCTTTAGAGAGAAAGCTGAAAACCAGTTCCTTTCACCTTAACATTTGAGACAAATTTATAGAAAGCTATGGATGTATAAAACGGAATGTCAAAATTAAACACTGCCGACTGAAATTAATCATGCAAATGCTAACATCTCACAGGGCCAAAATTTTATTTCAATGCACCTATAAAGGTATCTAGTTAATCTACGACGCTACAGCTAAGGGACAGTTCTATGGTAAGGGAATGTTTGCTGTTCAGGGTCTTACATAATTAATTTCCAAGTGAAACTGATTCCAGTCAATCTCTTCTCTCTGACGTGGCCTAATCACCCAACAAATGTTCTACAGTTATTCTAACTATAGTAAGACAGTTCTGTAGTAATCCACCAGTCTTTAGAGTTGGAGTGATACAATGCAGTAAATACAATGGCAATAAGGCCCTTAATCTTCAGTTTATACTTATATGTAGAAGACAGATTGCTCTAGAGTAGGCTGTGAAGGGGGAGATTTTAAGAACCTACATATCTACTTCCAAAGGCTGGTAGATTGTATTTAAAAGGAGTCTTTAAATAAACTACCCTGTGACAACATTTAAAATTCTTTTAAACTCGGGTTTTGTGAAGTCAGGATAACATAAAAGAACAAAATTAGGTATATAAACTGATTTTGGGGGTGTTGCTGCTGTTGTAGCCCTAATCTTAAAGTTGGTTTGTAGCTAAAGGTAACTCTGAACTCCTGATGTTCCTGCCTCCACCTCTCAAATGCTGAGATTACAGGTGTGCACCACTGAGCTCAGCCTGAAAATTGATTTATGTTCCATGCACATAATAATTTTTTATTTCTGAAAGTTTCTATAAACTTGATATTCTTCTTATTGCTTAACTAAGACAAGTGCCAACAATCCCTTCTGGTCTATAAACAGTACATACACTGATGTTACTATCTCAAAGGAGACTTTTCCAAGTGGTAAAACCCAAAACATGATGACTTAAATTTCTTAATTCAACTTTTGCAATCTACAGAAGCTAAATTATAAAAATATAAAATCTGTATCTGGTATTAATATATCTTAAGTGTTTCAGTTACAAATAATCTGATCCAAGTCATTCTGCTTTACTAAGAAACCAGTGTCTGAAAAAAATGTCCAAACATGGTCATAAATATACAGTGTCTTTAAAACAGAAATAATGTATTTCCTTGTTGTAGGAAAGATGGAAATACTTATTTCACTGCTTAGAAGTTGGAACTATCTGTGTACCATTCAAGAGGTCCTCCACACTAAGACTGTGTGCGCTTCCTTTTACTAAGCACACCTTACAACTACTTTTTTTTTTATAAAAATGGGTTTTAGTCTATTTTTCTAATACAATGCAGATAACATCAGGAAATTACATTTTTTTCAAATAGATTCCCTTCAAAAGCAACTAGTTACTTTAATGACTTAAAATTTCCAACATACACACTATCATTTTCAATAACGGTGAAATTGACTCATTTTTCTATATAACATGTCATCCATTTCTGCATTATGAAGAGTTAACTACTTAACTTTAATTATATAGTTTAATATATTTGTTAGAAAAAAATAAATGTACAAAAACCTAAAAAATTTGAAATTAGTTTTTAACTGTAAAATCACAGCAATCCAGTCAGGATCTGGAAAATGGTTCACTTAGTTTCACTGGAGGGTTTCTGTACAAATTTCGTTACAAATGATCTAAAAAGCCCAAATGCATCATCACTTTTCATTCTTCAAGACAGTTAAATGACAGTTAACATTTGTCCTTATCGGAAACAAGGAAATAATTATATAATCTAATTATATATTTTGCCAAGGTTCAATGAAGGACTTTATTCTCCACATCAGGATCATTCATGCTGATACATATTTTTCCCATCCTTTCTTTTTAAAAATGTAGTATCTGAAAATTTTGGTTACATTTTTGTACCATATCAGTCCTCAGAAAATACTACATTCTTAAAACTTAAAAGAAAAAAAGTAATTTTAAACAATAGAAATGGCATTTATGTTGGTTTTCAAGGTATAAAATAACTAATGTACCATAAACAAATAAATAACTGCTTTCCTTTTCCATAGCAGTACATATAGTAATACATTCTCCTAAGTCATATAGTTATCATTTATAATAGACAACTTAATTTTACTAATGATGCAAAAAATAATAGAATACAAGGCACAATCATTAAATGGGTGTTTCTCTTTAGAGTGTATATTGAGATACCAGCGTGATAAGGATACCGTAAAAAGTGCAGAAAAAACACAATGTGCAATGAGACCACTGTATAAAACATGATTGCATAAAAAGTGATTTGGCCTATTTTTAACTTTTAATAGTTGAAAATAACCAATCTTTTCCTTAAAATTAAACTATAAAGTATGACATTTTAAAATTGTCTTTATTCTACTACTATCTAAAAAAATCCTGAAAAAAGAATTTATACCTGGGTAATAGTATGCGTTTGTATATATATTCAATCACACCCATTTATCAATATACACACGCACACAGACATGGTTCTTTGTAAGTCATTTTAGCTTATTGGATATGTCTGAAATTTTAAAATGACATTAATCCAGATCAAGTAAACATCAAATTCCATACTTTTTTTCCTGTATTTTCCTTGAATCCTTTAACCACTTAAACATTGTCTCTAAGATATCTCTGTCAAAGGACCCACCAGTGCATTATTTTCCTACTATTAGTACCAAAAAAAAAAAGAGAGAAAAAGAAAAAAAATACAACTCAGCATAATTCTGTAATCACTTGCTCTTTAGAATATATACCTTTTCCAGTATTGAAAAGTGTATGCTGTCCTGACAGTCAAAAACAGGCTTTCCACTGCACTGATTCTCAGTCTTTGGCACAATAAACAGAGATAGAGTGACTGATACAAGAATCAAGGTCTGAAAAATTAGACAGTCAAATGTTTTCCAATGTGGATATGTTTCCTTTGCATCAATACATTTTCTCCTTAAGTTTGGCAGAAATGGAGTAAAACAGAAAGCTTCCTCTAGATGTTCTGTAGTTGAACACCCTACAACTAACACTTCTCAGGATAACAAATGGGATCTTTAAAGTTAGCTTTAGAGGAAACGTTTCTTAATGTACTGCTACTCTGTGTAACATCTTTCTTCCTAAGGGCATGACTTCTGTATCAGTAAAAATGTATCTTACTTGGTCAAAAATAATTCAATTTACCAGGAAACATTCTATCACTAGGAATACTATGCTTCAAGAGTGTAGCAGAGCTGTCTCTTCCATAAATAAATCAGGAATTTATAACAGGTCCTCAATTTCAAACAGTGAATGAAATGAATGTGGAAATGAATAACCTACCTAAGGGCAATAAATAGCAAACATTTGAAATATATATGTATATAGATTTTCTTTTTCATTCAAAGACGTAAATTATTTTCTAAATTTGTTTGTTTGCCTCCTTTTTTCCCAAGTCAAATTGTAACATTCCCTAATCCATCATAGCAGCCAGGAAGCAGAAACCTTAGTTCTACTTACTCCTTAACTGTACCTGCTTCATAGACTCTGAAGTACAATATTTTGCTTCAAGTTACCAACCAATTAAATTAGCTTTTGCTTTTTCAGTCAACTTTCGGACCCGTCCTCTACTAGAAGTCCCAAAAGTCAAAGAGGTGTCTTCAAATAACAGCTGCCTCTGTTCTTCTTCTGAGTCATCCTCATTATAGAAAGCTGTCCTTCGACCTTGGTTTCTAGTTCTCATATGAGGTTCAGAGCCTTTGAGTTCTTCAAACTCTTCTTCCTCATCTACAGGACCATCTGTTTTTTTCCGGTTACTTCTCCTTAACACTTTAACATTCGTAGGAACTATGAGTTCTGAATCTAGGTTTTGTGTCTTCATCTTCCTTTTGGGTTTTCTGCCTCCACGACTCTTTTTCTGTAACAAATCCTCCTTAACAACATTCGTTTCAGAAAGAAAGTTGCATGTTGAAGAAGGAACCACCTCAGCCCTGATTGGAGGCATGTTATTTTGCTCAGAGTTTTCTTGCTTTGTACACTGAAGTTTCTTGGGCTTTCTACCTCTTTTCTTGTGTGTAACTTCACCACTGCTGGTGTTAGTTTCTGCCTTAGGCTTCCTCCCAGGCCCTCTCTTCACAAGTTTTGACGGCTGTCCTCCATGACCATTTACTTGAATGGCTCCTGCTATAAGAACATTGTTCTTACAATCTCCTGAAGGGAAAAAAACAGTACACTTAATATGTCGTTTAGCCCTCCAACTAATCGGTAAGGGTACTAGAATACTTCTATATAATGATACAATAATAATAAACAATAAAAAAACTCCCATTAAAATAAGAGAATTGATAAATTTCTGCAGCTATTACCTACATATCTTTATTTTTAAAAATGTATTAATTGTGTGTGCACTTGGATGATGATGTCTATGTGTGAGTGGCACATGAGTCATCATGCATCTGTGGAAGTCAGAGGGCAACTTTTGGAAGAGAGTTCTCTTCTACTTTCACATGGGTTCTGAGGACAGAAATGAGGTTGCCACAGACTTGCCAGGCAAGCAGTTACCTGCTGGCCCATCTTATTTTGGCCCCTAGGAAAAGATTCTTATTGAAGACAGGACAGACTTAAGTACAAATAAAAGACCCAAGTTAATACTGTCATTGATAGCAAAGAGTAGAAATTCCATGTCTGCCTCCTTTATTACACATTCTAATATGTACGTTAAGAGTTTTGTATGAATCACATGAAATGATCATATTCATTTGCAGTTTATCACAACGAAGTCTTTTACCGTTTAACTCACTAAACACAGGGTGTTTCTGTATCACCACTTTTAAGAAATTTAAGTCATGGAAAAATATTCTTAGAATACTAATTCTGACCTTTTAATTTGGTCATACTAATAAATAACTGTTACTCTCTTCCTTTCAGTCACTTGATCAGTGAGAAGATTCAACAATAAAGACTGGAAAAATTCTAGCTTTTCTTTCATCTCTTATGAATGTGACCACAATAACTTCTATATCAAAGAAGAGTCTGGACTCTGATGATCTCCGTGTGTTCCCTGGACATACAAAGACTCTTCCTTCTTAATTTCCCTACCCAAGATGATTAGGAGTATATCTGCTGCAATAATTTGTATCACTTACTCCTCCATAAAAACTGCCATGACTTTGATGCTCCTCACCTACTCTTATTTACAAATGTATAAATAAGTTACACCAAAAAGCCAAGCATTGTGATATACACATAAAAGTCCAACAGCTGGGGGAATAGAGCCCAAGGGACCATAGAGCTCAGTGGCCAACCAACCTAGCCAACTGGGGAAATCCAGGTGCAGAGGTCCTGTTGCACAATGGTCTTATAATAAAAATCTGAAGCCAGATACCAGGGTGAAAGTTGAAAGATCAGAGAAGCAGAGCAAGCCACAGCTACCACACACCTCTTATCTCACCAACTCCTCAGCCTGACTGGGCCTCTGCAAGAGAGAGAATTCTTATCTCCTCTGGTCTTATATTCCTTTCTCTGCCCAGTCATATCACTTCCTGTCTCAACTTTCCTAGTGCTGGGATTAGAGGTGTGTGCCACCACTGCCTGACCTCTGTGGTTAGCTCTGTCCTCTGCTCTTCAGGCAAGCTTTATTTCCTAAATTACAAACAATATATAACCATAAGGTCCTGCGCCTCAAAATAGAAGGTGATTGATTGAGAAAGACAATTTACATTAACTTCTAACCTCCACATGCACACACACATGTGCACATTCACTGTAAGACAACTGAATAGGAGTTTTTCTTTTTACATGCTATTCAAATACTCTATCTCTTCATGTAACTGAATGGCAAATGATAACCTGTAATCAAACAATATTGACACTGTATCAATCATGTAATGTGGACTATTATTTTGGTTAAAAATCTTACTGTTAACTAATCCCATGATAAAAGCCAAGAAATTTACCAAGTCAGAGCAAGGGGTGAAGAAGAAAAAACAAAAAACAAAAAACAAAACCCGCAAGCCTTCCCCCCATAAACGATTTTCTTTAGATCAGCTTTTTACAACTGTGAGGTAAAGGTGTGGTAGAGAAATGTGGGAATGTGCATAAAGTAGCAAAGGGTATTCCACAAAGCAAAGTGACTGAGGTCTGTGGGTTTTTTTTTTTTTTTTTTTTTGCTTTACATAAAGACAGACTACTGATAAAGACACTAAATATAAGCAGAGGAACTGGATTATTCAAAAAAGATCAATTACACACACGTATCAGAATTTTTTTTTTTTAGATACTATGAAAAGATCTGACATGCAAATTATGGGCGTAGAACAAAGAAATATCGTGCTAGATTTTCCAGAAAATCACAGAAGAAAATTTCTCAAACCTAGAGGAAGAGATGCCTTATGCAGTTATAAGAGGTCTAACTGAATACCAAATAGAAAGGACCACAAAACAAAACAAAAACAAAAACAACACCACCACCCTACCCCACAACAACATCCCGTCAAAACACTAAAAACAGAATAAAGAAAGGATACAGAGAAAAAGGTCAAGTCATTTACAAAGGCAGGTCCATCAAAATAACTCCTAATTATTCAACTGAGATGTTTAAAACCAGAAGGCCTTAGAAAGATGTATTCCAAGTTCTGAAAGCCTGAAACTGTCAGCCTAGATTATAATGTGTAGCAGCAAGTCTATTAATAGAAGGAAAAAAATCAAAGCTTCCCAGGATAAAAACACTGAGAATTTAAGAAGACTAGGCCAGCTCTACAAATAATACATAGAAAGAATACATAGAAATGAAGAGAAAGATAAACACTCTCAGGGGCCACAGACGATAAGTAATTATTAGGACAATAATAAAAAAAAGATCCAAGGAAACACACAGACAAAACCAAACCAAACCAAAAAACAACAAAACACACAAAAACCCCAACCAACCAAACACCACAATGAAATGATAAGAACACAGACAAAACTTTGAATGCTCTGAATGTTAATAGCCTCAATTCCCCAATAAAAATACAAGGACTAGCAAATTGGGTTAGAAACAGGTTCTATTTTAGGATAAAAGAACAGAAAAAGGTGTTCTAGGCAAGTAGAATCATGAAATAATACCTAGTACTCTAATATCTGACAAAATGGATCCAGCAAAGGTTCAAATTAATTATAGGGAACAGAACACAAGCCACATGAAGGGGAGATGGGGGAATACTCCAGAGTTCTACATGTAAGTGGAGATAGGAAGACTGAGGAGAGCTTGGGAGTAGGTTAGTCCAAACTAAGAATATATGAAAAAGTATTATGGAAATCCACTATTTTGACAGCTAATTTCAAAATTTTATTTAAACTAGGATTTTAATAGAAGAACCTTGCATGAGTGGCTACTGCTGCTCCCAGAAGATATGAACTAGTAAATAAAAATCTCAGTGTCTGGCTCAGGATCTCTCTGAGTCATTGGTAAAGAGCCCCCAGAAGCATCCAACAACACAAGCTATTTCCATTGATCTTGATTGCTCACCACAACTAGATAGTTAAGACCTTACTGATGAAGCCATTCTTCACTTTGGGGACAGGAAGTAAATCTCAATGGATCCCCAAACTCTCTTCCTGCTGACTATTCTTACACAATACCAGAAGGTGCATGCAGGTTGAAAAGACAACATTGGTCTCATCCAGAGCTGGAGCCTATATGCATAATACCAAGCTACCAGGAAACATCTGCCCAGTCCAAATGCAGAGTATAACTGAGTGTTCAGCTGTGAATGGGGAGGAGAGTGGTGCTGACCTATGGACATAACATGGCTGTTATATACATCAATGCACAGCAGCTGTGGTTATCAGTACAAGATAAAGCCAGTCAAAATTTCAGCATGAATGGGATAGGGGCCTCTGAGGCTCCATGCTTGGCAGAGTAGCTACTGGAAGTTAAGGACTGATGAGAGAGATCAATCACTTCCTTTAGGGATGTGGCTGCTAGTGTCTTAGTAGGTGGCCCCAAACACATGTGAATAATTGCTGTATTAACTGGACTTAGGGTATTAGAGGAGAATATGGAGTTTGGAGGGAGACAGGAAGGACAACAGTGGGAGTCTGTAGGGGAAGTAATGGCTATGATCAAAATACATTGTATAAATATACGAAATTTTCAAAAATAAAAAAATTAAGAAATGCTAAAATGCCATGATCAAAGTCATTTGCTTATTAAAACACTTAGCCACCATATGGCAAGTATAGGTGATTGTCTTTCAGAGGACTTGGGGTTTGATTCCCAGCACCCACAACATGGTTCACAACTATTTCTAACTCTAGTTCCACGAGATTTGACCCCCTCTTCTAGCCTCCATAGGCACTGCATGCACGTGTTTCATAGATATACACGCAGGCAAAACACTCATACACATAAAATGAAAAAAATAATTTTTTAAGGATCCTGGAAATGATATTGTGAGAGTTAAAAGGAGACAAATTAAGAGAGGAAGGGAAAAAAGACTATTCAAAGAAGGAAGAAGGCGGCAAAGATAGAGACTCTCCTCCAGTGGTCCAGGAAGAGGTAAACCAGGGAGGAAACGGGTGGCAATGGGAGGATGAGGCAGACTACAGAACTCAGTGAGACAACGATGGCGAGGAGAGAAGACCTGGGAAGTGAAGCGGAAGAACAGCTGGGAATTAAAGGAATGATACCCATGGAAGGAAGACAGAGGAGTTTAGGAGATGTTAGAGACGAACACACAAAATATAAAAATCTAAAAAGAGTTGAACAGATTTGGATGCTAGATTGACACCCAAATTTTAGTCTTTGTAGGTGGGTAAAATATAATGTTTTAAAACGGACAAAGCCATTTAACCAAGAAAATATGAGTGGGGTTTCTGGTGAGAATATTAGGGAAGAAACGTCTAAGGCACATTTTTTTTGGAAACTATAATATAAAATGCTCATTAGTGGGCTATCTTTGTAATGTGGTAATGAAGCCATTCTTTTAATAAGGCTTATGGCATATTTTATTAGTTGCTTTCTCCTGTCTTTCAAACATAAAGCCTTTATAAAACAACAAACAAACCCTGCGCTGCAGGTTTTGGATTCCTAAGTGTAAGGCAACAAGAGTTGAAAACCAGTGAGTTACCATTTAGTAAAGGTCAGTATATTTTTTTTGTGACCTATGGTCTATTATGAATAATGCCATACTGGGTTAACAAAATCCAATTTGTTTAGGTTTTTAACAATGAAGCAAGAAACTAGTTTACAACATTCAAAGCCTTTAATTCTAGAATAAATTTTTAGTTCCATATAGTTTTTTTAAATCTTTAAAATTGTTAACAATGTTTTGCTTTTAATACAAAGCTGCAAGTTACTTGGTTTACCAGATTACACCCTATAACTTTTAAATTGACACCCACCAACTCCTATAAAAACATTAATTTTAAGAAAGACTTACCATATACAAGTAACACTTTTATTTTTACTTTTTTTTGAGGCAAGGTACTCATTAAATTGGCTTGGCCTCAGACCTGTGATCTTCCTTTCTCAGCCTCTCTACTGAACAACCGTGTACCACCACACCCAGATATAAGTAACATTTTACCTTGATCAATGACAGCTGATGACTTTGGAAGTGTGGATGCTTTTGACAGTACAGAAGACTTCATTTTACGTTTGACAGGCTTTTCCTTTTCCATGTTTTCTTTTGCAGAGTTATTCCTCGTACCATGGCCAAATGTGGGTTGGTCAGGGCTTGGAAGTGTACTCAAGACCTTGGAATGTTTCACAGAATTCTCTAGCACTAAAACACAAATGTAAAAAGATGAGAAGCTAAGACTTGGTGAACTCCAACATAAGCAAAAGGTCTGGGATTGCTTCTAACCTGAATTGCTTCAATTAGCCAAGAGGAAAAAAAATTGAGTGATACTTAAGGCTTCTTCACAAAATCTTGCTTTTCTGTTGTACTGGGATATAACCCAAAGCCCCATGTATACTAGAGAAGCCCAGTAATCTTCTTTCTAGTAAGAAATGGCTACAAGAAAATTTTAACAAGTGCAGCCCAACTAGAAGAAGCTTTCTCCTCAGTTTAAGATTATGAGGCAAGTCTTGGCAAATTGCTAGCAAGCCTAGGGTTTATATTTGGGTAGTCTCTATCAGTTTGCTATTGTTTTGGCCTACAAAAATATCACTAAAGCTCAATTTTCTTTTTCTCACTTAACCCATTTTTCAAAAAGAGGAAAAACAATAAAGAAACAACAACAGCTTCAGGTAATTATTAAAACTCACAGAAAATCAAAAGCTTTTTACAAAAGAAAAAAAATTACACCTTGATGTAGAAAGTGTGATTAAGTCTTACTTGTTTTTCCTGGCATGGCGGATGTATTAGTTTTTGAAATAAAAGTTTTTGTGGCTGATGATGTAGATGGCTGCTCAGTGATAACTGGATCTACAGCCACACGGTTGCTCCTGGTTCGAACCACAGAATTGGATTCTGGTTTACCATTTATCTGAGCAGCATTATGCCTTGGCAGTACTGATCGTGTAGGTACAGAGAATGGAGAGGTAGATATTTCTGATTTCAGTTGGGGTTTTAAGATCCTTTTTTTCCTTTCAGGGCTGTAAATAACATTAGAACATTGTTAGTCACTCTTAATTCTCCACGTAAGTGGTAAGAGTTTTATAATGTTGTTGAATCCAACATTTGTACTACCATGAAATATGTTATAATATGAGATTTGTAGTGGATTTCATATGGTTGTGAGCCTTTGAAAAGTGAATATTTAGTGAAGGATCATCATAAATGCTAAAATTATATGACAGAAAGCATGATGCCATCATTATCCTAAAAATGCTGTTTTACTGTATAGATTTAGCAGTTTGAATTTAAGCACTTACACTAGTAAAGCTTTAGTTTAAAAGATTAAAAATCCTCCACATCATAGGAACTTGCATGTCAAATATATCATTCTGCAATATAGGGAATAGTAAAGGAAGCATTAAAAACCACCACGTTCTGCCATTTTGGATGACAAAGTCACAGATTAGCTAACGTCATCGAAAAGACACTTAAGTACCTTGAGGCAGCGCTGCTGGAAAGGGAGCTGCTTCTATTTCGTTTCTTCCTCCTTTTGGTTATAGTATTTCTTTTATGAAAACGAAGAGCAGACTTGTAATCTGACAAAACTGAACTAATGTGTTCTTCAAAGAAAGCAGACAGGCGTAAACTCATGCTGTAAATCTACGGAGAGAAAAAAACATCCATAAAACTGGTTCAAATGAAATTCTTCAAAAGAAAATGTCTATTTAGTAAATACTATAAATATTTTTTTGGTAAAATTTTCTAGAATTTAAATATTGCTGTTTGTATTTTTTTTTTGGGGGGGTCTCTTCTGATGCAAAGTAAACTAAAACATTTTTACAACTGAATTATTTTGACTATAGACATTTGAGATATTTTGAATTTAGACATTTGAGATATTTAACAGAAAAGATTCTCAAGTTGGGAGAGTGGCAAAATTCCTCATCATGAACTCTATCATACTTAAACCACCCCAAAGGGTTGGAAACTCATTCCCTTGCTATCTAGGACTATAATCAAGATGATCTCTTCACTCTTATACTGCCCATTTTGTGAAGCTGTGTTTTGACCAAAGGTGACAGGCTGAACTTTTACAAGTCATTCTCAATTTAATATGGAACTAGGTAGAAAAGTTAAGCCCAGAAGGCTCTATCTAACAAGACAATCATACTACCTTTAAAAAGGCAACTATTCCTCAACTGCTATCAGTGTTTAAATGACATCAATTTGAATCACAAAAAAGCACAGTAGAAAGCAGTAGGCCACTATTAATATTAACAACATAATAGCCAGTTAATTTTGCTCAAAGTTTTAAATAAAAACATTTGCAGATTTGACATCCTTTGAACAAAATAAAATAATTTGATGATATACCCTTGATCTTTTGCTTGGTGTATATGCTTTAGAGTTACTAAAAATGAGCCTGACATCTTTACATAATTCCATTGGTGACTCATAATTCCCAGCCTCTAAAGTTTCTCTGACGGTAGCAAAGTCCATTGGAGTGTCAATGATGTCTCTATAGTCCTAAGAGAGAAGGAAACAGTGTTATTACTACTACCAAAGTATCATTTTACAACACAAGAATTCATAGGCTTTCTATGGCAAGTTAATGCACAGAACTATTAACAACCATTTGTAAAACCAAAACAGTAAAACCTTAAAAACTTCAGTCCCCTTATAAATCTAATGAATGTCAACTCATTGAAGCACTATAAAATTATAAAATGAAGAAATACAATCGAAGTGGAATTGGACAGATGGCTCAGTGGACAAGAGTACTTGCTGCTCTTGCAGAGGATCAGGGCTCAGTTCGCAACACCCACATGGTGACTCATGACCATCCTTTTGAGTTCAAGGGGATCCAATGCTCTCTTCTGAATTCTGCAAGCATCAGGCATACACATGGTACACATACATGCAGGCAAAATACTAATATGTGAAACAAAAATAAATCTACAACTTCCTAAAACATCCCATCTATATAGAGGCTGAAGTTACAGTAACTTCAAGTTTCAGAATTTACCTATTTAGGTACTTTTGAATAAACAATAATAATAAATGTAGATGTCAAAAAGCCTGCATTCTTTCGTGTAAGGGACAATAGAACTGTTGAAGTCAACTGGATATAAAATAGGGCAACAAGATGGCACAAAACGGAGAGGTCAAAGGAGAGCTAATGAACACTACAGTATATGGCTAGGAATTGATTTAGTAGTACAGAGTATACTGAACTTTTCAATAGCACTCATTTCAGCTTTGGATTATTTTAATCCTGCTTCCTTTTGCTTTTACTCTTTCTTTCCTATACTGAGATGTGAACATACATTATTGATTTCAAGAGTTCTGATATATTGCAGAGTACACTCAGTTTTAAAATTCTCTACACTACTGTAAGTGTATCCCACAAATTCTGATATTCAATTGTATAAATTGAGATTATAAACCCATACATAGCACACCAGAACTAAGAATGACCTAGGTTGTGGAAGGAATTGTTCAGTTGGTTTAGAGTGGGTTCTCAATTCTTTCCTAACCATGGCCCAAGGCCACGTTTGTTTCTGTACAGGGTTAATATTTTTTTATCTCTAGAATAAAAACATTAAGTCTCAAAACATAAGCAACTAATAGCAATAAGTAAATTGTAAATAAATTTTAAAACTACAGTGAATTTGCAGGAATTAAAGGGAAGCCAAGCTTTTGAAAATCAGAGCGTTGTATATAGCACAAACTCAATCCTGGAACTCTGGGAAGGTGAGTTTCTCATTAACCCAATTTACTTCACTGTTACAATTAACCATTTCTTTGGCGTATTTAATGAGTCTGTTTCTGGCTTTCGAAATTAAAAAATTATTTCATGGTATCTATCAACAAACACTTGTCTATATTCATCATTTCAAATTAAAATGCCTATATAAAAATAATGAAGCTAGATGAAACCATATCTAGGTTGTGATGCCATATAAAACTATAAAATCCCAAATTCCTAAGTAAAAGAATTAAAAATATATATATCATTTCAACCTGGATTGAGATTTCTGTGTCTCTATGCAATTATGAATAGCTGGACCATATAATCCCAACCCTTTTAACCATCCATTCCCTGAAAGTTCACACACTGGCATTATCTAAATTCATACAATAATATTAACTGATATATGCATGTAGTGGCTACTTACTTTATCATTACAAAACTATTTATTATGCATTTTCATTTCATCACTGTAATTCCATGAGAAAAATCGGTTATTATTTTTGTTTTCTAGATAATAGCTGTAAATTCTTAGAATTAGTATGCAGAAGTAAAGAATATGTGCTGGTAAAGTTTTTTTTGGGGGGGATGTCATAATTAAGGAATTGCTTCCATCAAACTGGTGTAGAGGACATCTTCTTGAATAATGAATGATGTGGAATAGCTCAATCCTCTGTGGTGCTACCCCTGTGCAGACGGTCCTGGGTTGTGTAAGAAAGGGAGCTGAACAACACAGTATGCAGCATTCCTCCATAGTTTTTGCTTCAGTTCCTGCCCTGGCTTCCCTTAATGATGGACTCTAATCTGTAAGCCAAATAACCCTTTCCTCCCCAAGTTGCTTTTGCTCATGGTGTTTATCACAGTGGCAAAAGCAAGCAAACTAGGACAGTTAGTAAAAATTATATTCATATGGGAAAACTAAGTGACTTGCTCTATGTTAAGAGAATGGCTACATGCATAAGCAAGTTCTTTAGAGGCCTATTTTAGGTCTTTTTCCATTTTACCACACTTTCCAATTTAAGAGTTCTATGTAACTGAATAGGTAATGAGAACATATATGACCTCATGAGGAAATGAAGCAGAGTAATAAAAATTAGTTGAATAACAACATTGTAAAACAATTTTAGAAATACTTACTGGATATTCAAGAAGATCTACTGGCTGTCGAAAGGGCTCTGAATCTTCACACTGAAATATGAGATTTAACAATTCTTGACATTGTTTCTTCCATGCTTGAATATCATAAGACTGAGCTCTGTTGCGTAACCTTCTTCTAGGTTGATGATCCTGGGGGGGTGGGGGAAGGGGGGAGAACACCAACACGAGTACGTTACTAACAGCTGTTATGCAGTACAATTCGCTTGATTTTTGGAGTGTGTGTGCACATATGTGAGGCCTATGTGACACATCTGGTGCCTTTCTTCAGGAGCCATCAACTTTGTTTTCATTTTTTAAGTATTTATTCTACGTTCCGTGTTGCTTTTTGAGATAGTCTTTCTCTAGGTAGCTCTGGCTCCCTCAAACTCACAGAGATCTGCCTGCCTCTGCCTCTCTAGTGCTGAGGGGTTAAAGGTGTGTCATCATGGGTATGTGCACTTACGTGTATGTGCCTGCAAAGGCTATAGGCATCAGAACACACCCTCACTCCTGGAGCGAGAGTGGTTGCTAACTGCCCAACACGGAACTGGAGACCCACCTATAATCTTTCAACTACTGAAAACCTTGTTTGTTCAGCGTTTCTCACAGGAAGGTTGGGCTCACTGACTAGCAAGTGTCAAGGAACCTTCTGTCTTCACCTCCCTAACACTGGGATTACAACTGAGCTACACTACATCTGGTTTTTTATGTGGATGCTGGGGATTAAACTCAGGCCCTGATGTCTGCAGAACAAGTACTCTACTCACTAAGGTACCATACTAGCCCCAATTTGTGCTTTTAATACAGTCTTAGGTAATTAGACACAGGATGAGCATCCCCAACCTGAAAAGCTTGGCATGAGAAGTATTTATATTTGAAACCTTTTTGTTTTGCAATATTTGCATAGACTTTACTGGCTGAGGAATACTAATCAAAAATCTGAAAACCAAAATGAGAAACTTTTTGAGTGACAATGGTCAAAAAACCTATAGAGTTTTGAGCATTCTGAATATCAGATTTTCAGATTAGAGATGTTCAACCCATATAAAATATTAATTCAAATAAAATACTAATCTTTCTCAAAGAGTATTTTTACAATTACAAGTTTTTTGAACATTTAAATTACTTTTAATAAAATACTATCAAAAGCAAAATGCTGTTACCTTCCTTTTTCGGGTAGAAGTTCCAGGTACATCAGCATCTTTCTCTTCTTCCTTTGAGGAAATAAAACATCCAATTCATGAAACAACCTAGATCTCATCATTTGGTAGTTATTCCTTTCACACCTCAGAAAATTTATATCAAATATATTATGGCACATAACTGAGTAAGTAAAGTCTCTTCCCATAAAGTATTTGTTTTCAATTGCAAGTAAATTCTAAATATGATAGCAACAGTAAACAATATAGTACCGGACAAAAGCAATTTTATATCAACTTTAATCTGAAAACTATTACACATATATCTTATTTAGTATACTATAACATGTAGTGTTAGTTAATATAGCAACCACAGTGAAGTAAGTTACATACCTCAGAGTCAGACAAAACTTTCTTCTTCATTGAGTTGTAAAGTGGAATTATGTTATAACAAGTCTGGTCCCTAAATAATCAAAGAAAATATGGATGTCTAATTAGATTTTTGTGACTTTTAAGAATTTGTCCCTAAAACCAGATTTTAAGATAAAAACTTTAAGCCAAACAATTTTTTCCATTTGTTGACTACAACTCCTCTCCCACCTGTAGGCTCTTGGAACTGAACTCAGATTGTCAGGGTAGGCTGTAAGATCCTTATCTGCTAGGCAACCTCAGGGGCCTCAACAATTCAGTCTTAATAATTTTTATCATCACCAGGCGGTGGTGGCACACGCCTTTAATCCCACCATTCGGGAGGCAGAGGCAGGTGGAGCTCTGTGAGTTCGAGGCCAGCCTGGGCTACCGAGTGAGTTCCAGGAAAGGCGCAAAGCTACATAGAGAAACCCTGTCTCGGAAAATCAAAACAAAACAAAAAACAAAACAAAAACAAACAAAACAACAACACCAAAAATTTTTAGCATCTCACATAAATCTATTGCTTATCCCTGGAATGACTTTCCTCTGACCTAATTTCTGAATTCATCAGCATCTACTTTGTGACCTTAACATTCTTCTACTATGTTCTGTATTTTCCCTTACCCTTATTTTTCATAATTCTTATTAGCTCATTATCCTTATAGTAACTTTTATCTATCTCATAAAACTCTATTACAAAAGTAAAGTATGTTTTTTTTTCACCAAATACTTATTACATCACTTAGGATATATCTATTATGTAAAATATTTGCTGAATAGTCAACTGAAAAAATATAATAATCAAAATTTCAAAACTATCTTAAAAGATATTAGCTACAAATTTTATTTGAATCAAAAAAAAAGCCAGGAATTTACTTTTAGAGATATGTAATATAAATTCTTTAAATCTCTATTAACCTGCACTTCAAGATGATGGCATGACTTTATTTTGTTGGTGGTACTG
>CABHPP010113816.1:250-42886 GCA_902168425.1 Peromyscus attwateri
TTTTTTTTTAAAGATTTATTTTATTTATTATGTATACAGTGCTCTGCCTGCATATATGGCTGCAGGCCAGAAGAGGGCGCCAGATCTCATTACAGATGGTTGTGAGCCACCATGTGGTTGCTGGGAATTGAACTCAGGACCTCTGGAAGATCAGTCAGCGCTCTTAACCTCTGAGCCATCTCTCCAGCCCCCGAACTTGGTCCTTTCTAACCCAAAGTCTCCATGTTCTATCTCACCCTGGTTAAAACTAATAAACAAACAAAGAAGAGCCAAAGACTGGGAGGGAAAAGAAGAAATATGATGAGATTATAAGGGAATCCTAAAAATCCAAGGCATGTTCCTTGTTTTGATGTAAGCTTTAGTTTGGACCTATGGTTTGTGATCTATAGGGGACTGGTCCACACTGAGTTGGATACGGTGACTGTGTGACTCTCCCCCAGCACTGGAGTTTATGAAAAGGAGTCACTCTCTCCCCCTCTTCCTCAGAAAGAGGGGATCCCGAGGGAGTCCTCCTTGATACAAGCGTGCTGGCTTGCTGAGATGGCCTTAATCCTGGAAAATTCATGTCCATGACATCACTATGAAAACAAACCAATTTCACCTGCATTCTCAAGGGGCAACAATTAGAAGAAGAATGTAAAGTTCACTTTCGACAAAGCACGCGACTCTTCCCAGAGCCTCTTTTACCAGCGGAATGATTTATAGCTAAACTATAAAGACTACAGACTAAAGAGAAAAAGGATAGTGAGAACAAAGGATCCTGTTAATCCACTTTTGAGCAGGGAAAGGAGGTAAGCTTTGGGATAACATATGGCACACTTGATACAGTTTTTTTTTTTAATGCCGTATGATGGTCGGCTTGCCTGTGCAAGTTGGTTTTGTATTTACATAGAGTGGGTCTATTCCCCCACCTCCACCCCCATCCCCGATCTTTGTAAAAACATCTCAAGACACATAGGACAGGGAAGGCCACCAACCCTTGAGTCACTGCAGGTAACTGCACAGTGATGTGGGTTGTTATGTGGACTGGTTATGACACCAGTCTAGGCCTGTGAGGATGACGGAACTTCCATTATCCTTTAGCGTAACTGGGCAAATAGCTTGAGGCAGGATTAAGGCCATACTGCATAAGGACAGTGGGGACAAGCGCCATGTTGTAGACCGAACAGTTAGGTAGCCTGGGCCTGGTAGTGCTCAGGGTTGTAATGAGGTCTATAGAAGATTCTGACTCGAGCACTCTGAATCATAATGATTAAAGGTCTCAGAAGCGCCCATAGACAGTTGTAGAACAAAGAAGAACATGGACAAGGGGGGTAGTGGACTTGTCAAGATCTGCTACTGACTGCCTTTTAAAATCAGGGAACCATGTTTTATACACGATCCCATCCCCCACAGCCTACCACTGATTCTCATTCTAGAGCACTGCGTGTCAAAACTGGTTGAACGTAAGGCTTCTTTGACCACCATTTAAATTGCTGGACTTTGGGTGTATATGACCAAAAGGAACCCCATGGGAAAAGTGGTATCCCAGGAGTCTAAGTTGGCAATCTTGTCTAGAATCTATGAGCTTTTACTTCCAAAACTGAAAGCTGCCTAGCTTTTTCCAATTGGAGTAGAAATACAGATTGGCTGGAGTGGGCTGGGTGTTTCATTTTCCTAAGATGGACTTGCTATATCCCAGTGTAGTCTAAAGTTAGTAATAAGACATCGACTTCTCCAGCAGAGAACTCTCTGCTCCAGCGATGGTCACTACTCATCAATTGCTCGACTATCTCAATCCATCTGGAAAGCTCAACTGGATAAACATTAGAGCTGGTGTTGTTTGCAGTAGATTGGTGGGGCTCCTATTCAAGGCAAAAACAAACGTCTCAATCACTTCATATTTTTGCCCTTCCTTCCCCTGGGCTCCCGCAATAATTATGTATTTCCATCAGCCCTTATCATGCACTGTTTTAATGACTTAATTCTTTTACCAGGAACTCTTTGTGAGTAGAGGCCAGGGGTGGTACTTGATACACAGGGGAACATCAACATTCATCATGATGAAGTTGAGTTAATGAGCTTATATTGTGAAAGTGGATAGAAAACTAAGCCATGGAGATTCCGTCAGCTTGGTGGACTGTCTTCCAAATATAGAGTGTCTTGTAACTCTTACTCTGCGTCTATTACATCTTCGCTTAAGGCATGGATTCAGAGGATCTCTGCACTTTATTATCTCATGTTCTTCCTAACTGTGAGTGTCACGCTGCTCACAGTCCCTCAAGCAAAATTTCGATGCTTGTCTGCACAAGAAGCAGTTGGAAGACACTGTCCATCTGCAGTGCCCTTGCATCCCACCCTTGGCAACAGAACTAATTTGCTCCACTGCAGCCCCCAGACAATGGCTAGGCTTGGTGGCGATCCCTGGGTGTGGGCATGTCTGACTAACATAGGACTTCTCAGTTGGACAATGTTTGTTCCTGATTGGGCAGAGGCCCCTCTGCCCCATTTTTCTTCCTCTCTCCTTTCTCTTCAGTATCACATAGCTGTCACAGTCTAAAGACTCCCTACCCAATGCTGTTTCCCCTTTGGGTTTCACTGTCTTTACAATAAATCTCCCGGACACCAATCTCCCATCTCAGAATCTGCTTCTCCAGGGATCTGAGCTAGCACATCCACACACGACCTCATCAGATACGGTTTCCTTCTTAAGACACGATGGAGAGATTTTATTAACTTGATTGCATTGCATCTCACATCACAGCTATAGCCATGTTGACATGCCTGTCCCCCCAAAGAAAGCCATTGATCACGACAACAAAGTCTAGTCAAAAGTCAAGTTTTGGATCTTCATGTTGTTTGTGACAAAATGCCATCTCCTGGGGGGTGGCTTATGGAGAGAACGGGCCATTTTAAGTCAACATCCCATGCGCTAGCCCTTTGCCAAGGCTTTACAAGTTGGATCGCAGCCCGAAGAGAGCAAGCACCGGGTGAGGGGAGGGCCGCTGGACATGTTTGGAGGTGATAACAAGAAGAGCCGTGTTTCAGAGTGCTTTATGAGTGTTCTTGGATGGGGCCCTTGAGAAGTCTACCACTTTTATGCTACTTGGCATCTTGTAGCTTTTGGCACAAGCTGCACTGGAGCTTGGAATGATATTATCACAGTCTATTTGTTCTGCCAAATGACTGACTACCGCTTCAAGTCTCATGTCCCTCCCGTCTTGTTTGCTTCTGCCTTGCCAGCCTGTGGTTCCTGTTCGCCTCCCTGGGAGCTGATAGTGTGTCTGGGGGAAGCTGAGCGAAAGACAGAGCCAAGAAAAATCAAGCAACCCGCATTCCATTATTTATCCACTCGGTGTTTGCAGTTTGACATTCTCGATGACTATTGGAACCTCCCTCCTTACTAGAAGGCATTATCAGCTAGACAGCAGACACATACTTCTCCTACTATATAATGCCTCTGCCCTAGGTGTTGAAAACACCGACTCCATCAGCTGTGTTTTGATGTGCTCAACTACATGGAAGCCAGGGAAACATGACAATACATCGACTCCTACATGATTTAATGTAAGATCGCAATCACATGACTAGCAAGCGCTTTCTAGGAAGCAGAATACAAGACATCAACACAGATGGTAGCCAACTCCAGAGAGCCTTCCATAACTACACCTTGGCATCAGCCTTACATCAGTCCCATAGACATTTTGGCATCTGTGAAACTCTGGTTGATTTTGTATATTTTTATGCCTTGCTTTGGACGTTGGAAGATCCTGGATGTCAATATAGAATAACCCCTGTCTGGAGGCAGGAATCCCTCTCCTATGGAGCAGGCCCTATCCCAAGCAGGCATTAGGTCCCAGAGACAGGAAGTAAGGAGAAATCCAGTCTTGTGTCACTTTTGAAGATGTCTTCATGAGAGCCCTGTGGTACCAAAGCTGTGGGTGCCTAAACAATGGGCCTGCTCACATCCCTGGTCTCACTGTCACCTCTGACTATGAACAGACTCGTAAGCAGAACGGCAGGAAGATGCATATACATTCTTTGATCATCTCAAAGTTATATGTACTGTGTTTTATTAATTGAACTATTTTACCAAGTTGGTCACCGACATGATCAATTTTTTTCACTTTCCCTTCCTCTCCCCAGAGGCAGAAATGACTGACCCTTCCCCCACCTAATGTTTATTTTTACCCCTTGGGTTTTTTTTTTTTTTAAGCATTGTCTATTGTTGTCCTGCCAGGAAAACCAGAATTTCATTCTCCTTCATTTCAATCTCTCCCGTAGTTCCCACTGTCTTGTGTACTTTAGTCTCTTATCTTTTTTGCAATCTAATATAATTTTGATTAAGCCGATGTTCAGTATTTAAATTTTCATAACCATGTAATAATTTGGGGTGGGTCTTTTGCTATTGTTTTAATGCTCTTATAGCAAAATAGCGTTCAACCTGTTAATACTCGTCCAGATCTTCTGGCCAATGTCACCCCTAGAACCATTTCTTGGAGCCTTCTCAATTGTGCTCATGTATTGGTGGAAGTATTAAAAGGGAGGTTTATTTGGAGGTTTATTTATTTACTTACAACAAGTAAAGGGATAGGTGACAGGGTCCGGGAGAGGTGAAGTGCAGTCCAGCGGTGCTCTCCCGAGAACTCTGCTCGGTCGGTCTGCCATCCAGCATCCAGCATCACCAGGAACCAAGAGACCGGCACATCTGGATCCCAGGTCTTAAGGGCTCCCGTCTTGGCCCCACCTCCGGGGCAGGCCATAGGTAGTTACTGGAAGCCTCAATGGGGGTAGTACTTCCAGGCCAAAGCTACCCACTACACTCATGAAGCTTTTTAATCTTTTCTGTCTGGATGGTTGCTGGACGGATGTCCGTCCACATCACCCTGGGGTCATCTTTGGCCTTTCTCCTTTGCTGCATTTCTCTTTCCTGTATCCTGTATCTGACTTTCATCTCACATTTGAATGGGGTACTTACTTCCTACAGCAGTTTCTTGAGACAGAGTGGGTAGGGACAGTTAAGTTTTACATGTCTGAAAGTATCCTTATTCTATCCTGCTTTGGCGGTTGGTGTTTAGTGCAGAATTCTAGGGTGCAGATTGTTTCCATTCAGAACGCTGAAGGTGTTATTATTTCACTGTTCTAACTTCCAATACCATGTTGGAAAAAAGTGATGTCGTTCTGATTTCTGTCTTTTGTATTTTCTGTCTGACAGCTTATGTGATCTGGCTGTGTTCCTGGCATTCTGAAATTTCACACCAGTTTGCATTGAGATAGGTTTATAATATGGAAATCTGTGGTTTTCAATTCTGAAACATTTTCTTAAATTATTTCCTTGTTAGTTTCTTCCCTCATTTTTGTCTAGTCTCTTATACTGGGTTATCTACCAAGGTGGCCTTTTCACTTCATTATTTTTTTTAATTTCTATTTTTATGGTGTGTGTGTGTGTGTGTGTGTGTGTGTGTGTGTGTGTGTGTGACGGTACATGTGTGGAAGTCGGAGGACAACTTTCAAGAGTGGGGTTTCTCTTATCTTTAAGTGGGTTCCAGGGAACTCAGAGTTGTGAGGCTTGTGCAAGTGCACTGGGCTCCTCAGGTTGTCAGGCTTGTGAGAGCGCAGTGAGCTACCTTGTCTATCACGTGCTGACCCTTTGACACCAGTCTGCTTCCCATAACTTCCCCTCCTATCTCCTGTCTGTTTTGCTTTTTGCTCTTCTTGCTAGAAGATCTCTCCAACCCCTCTGCTGAGATTTTCATTTGAGCTATTATATTCTTAATTCCTAGGTTCTCATTTTTCTCTGTAAATGTTTCCTTTTAATTTATGTTACAATTTTGTTTATTCTATTCCATCTCCTTAAAGATGTTGGTATAGAATTGAGTTCCTATATATATGTATATTATATATTTACACACACATATATTTATATATATGTTCTTCCTTACAAAGGACCCACTTTCTCTAAAGTGCTTTGATTTTTTTTGTTTCTATACAGCAGTAGCAAAATACATATTTTTCAAAGTCACATAGTCTATTAGTGACAGTAGATCATACATTAAGAAACAAAACACATCTTGGCCAAGGTGTGTTGGGGAGATATCTTAGGGAGATATTAAGATATTAATCTTAGGGAGATTAAAATCAGTATTGATTATCTTTTCCAACCACAATGGTATGAACGGAGAAAGAAATAACAAGAGGAATTTTGGAAAATTCACAAAAGCATGGAACGTAAACAAACTGTTTCTCACCAACCAATGGGTAGAAGGAGAAATCCAAATTCATGTAGCGCCACTGAGAGAGTGCTTGGCTAGCATGCACGAGGCCCTGGTCCCATCCCTAATACTGCGTAACTGAGCATCACGACACATGCTGCAATCCCAGCATGCAGGAGATGAGGACAGGAGGACTGGAAGTTCTAGGTCATTCTTGGCTACTTATGGAGTTTGAGGGTGAGGCTACATTAGACACTGCCTTTAGAAAGCACCCCCACAAAAAACCCATAAAATACTAGAGAAGTAGAAATAACAAAGAAAATTTTAAAATGCTATGAGACAAATGAAGATGGAAACATTGCACCTTGAAACATATGCATCAAAAGCAGCTGTCATGGGCAAATTCATAGTAATAACACCTATACTTAAAAAAGAATGGTCTCAGATAAGAACCAGTCCCTAGCACTGTACTTTACAGAACAAGACGCTTAAACTGAGCCCAAAGTTCTTAGAAGGACAGGAATAAGGAAAAGCAAGTGAAAAAGCCATTACAAAGAAAGTATAAAAGAGCAACAAAGCTAAGAATTTTTACTCTTTAAAAATTTAGGAATACACACACAGACATACACATGCACATACACACATATGCACACCCGTGTATATAACACACTTACATACATGCAACAATAATCAATGACAAAAGAGGCCATAAATTTGACAGAGGGCAAGGAGGAGTATTGGGGAGGATTTGGAGGGGAAAATGATGTAATTATAATAAAAAATCCAAAATACATACTTAAAAAATATAACCTAGGCTAAAGATGTAGCTTGTGGTTCATTACTTTCCTAGGATATATAAGGCCCTTGTTCAATGTGTGAAAATGACAATAATGATATCTGCTTGTCTTATTTTTGTGAAGAGGCACCGTAACCAAGGCAACTTCTAGAAGAAAAAGTTTATTGGGAGTTTGCTTACAGTTTCAGAGGGCTAGCGTCCACGACCATTGTGGTAGTGAGCATAGCTCCAGGCATTGTGTTGGAGCGTTAGCTGAGTGCTTACATCCTGGTCCACATGAAGGAGAGAGAGAGAGAGAGAGAGAGAGAGAGAGAGAGAGAGAGAGAGAACTAGGAATGGCATGGGCCTTTGAAATCTCAAAGTCCACCCTCAGTGACATCTCCTCCAAAGAGGCCACACCTCCTGATCCTTCCCAAATAGTTCCACCATCTGGGTACAAGTATTCAAGCATAAAAAGCCTATGGGGGCCATTCTCAATAAAACCACTACACTATTGTTTTAAAATTATGTCATGTGTATAAGCAAAATCAACAAAAATTTAAGTGTTTAACCAAGGGGAGGGGAAGAAAATTCAAATAAAAACAGAAGACAAAGTGAAGAAACTGCTAAGAACAACTTTACAATGATTAAATAACCTGAAAGAACTGAATGTATTGCTAGAAATATACAACTTACCAAAAATGATTTGTGAGGAAATAGAAAATTCAAACAAATTTATAACAAGTGTGGAAACCAAATTAATAAATGAGTCTCTCTTCACAGAAAAACTCAAGCATGGATGGTATCAAGATGAAATTCTCTACAGCATTTAAAGAAAAGGCAACATGATCTTTCTCAAGGTCTTCCAAATAATTAAAGATGAAGGACTACTTCCAGACTCATTTTCCAAAGCCAGAATTGCCTTGATACCAAGCCTGGGAAGACACTAAAAGAAAAACAAAGCACAGTGCACTGTCCCTGATGAACATAGATGTGAAAATCATCCACGAAATGCATGTAAACTGATGCAACTTCATGGCAGAAGCATTGCTCACACGACTAATTGGGACTTATCCTTGGAATAGAATTAGTATGTGTGAATCAAGTCATGTGATGCATCATGCTGGCAGAGTGAAGGCCGAAAGCCATGTGATTATCTCAGTAAAAGTAGAAGCATTTGCCGGGCGTTGGTGGCGCACGCCTTTAATCCCAGCACTCCGGAGGCAGAGCCAGGCGGATCTCTGTGAGTTCGAGGCCAGCCTGGGCTACCAAGTGAGTTCCAGGAAAGGCGCAAAGCTACACAGAGAAACCCTGTCTCGAAAAACCAAAAAAATAAAATAAAATAAAAAAAAAGTAGAAGCATTTGACAAAATCTAATGTTCTTTCATGATAAAATCTCTCTGCAAGTTAGGTCTTGACGGAAAGTTCCTAATGTGGTAGCCCTATGTTGTGAGCTGATAGCTAACATCGTACTCGATGGTGAAAAGTTGGAAGCTTTTCCTCTAAGACCAGAAACAAGACTAGGTTGCCTGCTCTTGTCACTTGTATTCCAAGTAGTTCTGGCGGCACCAGCCAGCAATCAGACAAGAAAAAGAGATAGAAAGCTCCCAAATGAGGAGTGACTATGGCTGTCATTGTGCTCTCCTGCTCACCGTGGTTAGTTAGCATCTTGACAATATCCAGGAATTTGGGAGGGAGTGGAAAGATGTGCATTCATCCTGCTCAAGAATGCCAGGACTTATTCTTTCGTTGTCTTTGCTCTTCACATTTGGCTTACAACCAAGGTTGGATTTATATAAGTTATCTATTTTGTCTTACAGGGATTATAATGCTGTTTGCTGTACATCTGAAAGCTTGCAGCTCTCAATACCATTTGGTTTCTTTCCCCTATGACCTAATGTGATAAAAACTACCATTCTTCACTCCTAAAAAGTTTGCAGAAGTTAATTCCCATCAGATTTTCATGAGTTGGTGAGGAGTTGAGACAAAAACTAAGCCACACTTCCTGACTTCAATCTGAATTTTCTTCCGTCAATTGCACCGGATTGTTTTATGAATGCATTCTATAATAAAAATTAATTCACCTGCAAGGCAGCCTGTCTCACTGATGGATGAGTCTGCTAAGAAATTCTCCTGAGTGTCAACTGAAACCCTTCTGCTTTGCTTCTGCTTCTGCTTCCTTCAGCTGAGTGATGTGTCTGTTTCCTTTTCTGCAGGTCAGGTCTTTTGTACACTCGGCTGTCATGGGGTATGAATGAAGAATAATGGACACTGTGAGTCTAGAACAGTGATTCTTAACCTGTGGGTCATGACTCCTTTACGGGAGAATGACCCTTTCACAGGGGTCGCCCAAGACCACTGGAAAACGTAGATATTTCCATCATGATTCATAACAGTAGCAAAATTACATTTATGAAGCATCAAAATAAGTTATCGTTGGCGGTCACCACAACACGAAGAACTGTATTAAAGGGGTGCAGCATTGGGAAAGTTTGAGAACCACTATTCTAGAAGATTGGATAAGTTGTCCTTGGTGGGGAGGGAGTCAGAATCCTCTAGGATATGGTGATGGATGAGCAGATGGGGGAGGAAAGCCACTGGGTAGGGCAGAGAGAACATGACAGGGCTGTGATGGTCCCTGGAATGAAGCAAATACTTTACCTTTGAGTAGAAGGTTGATGTGGACTGAGAAAATTGGAGAAGGCTAGCCCTACCTTCCAGCTTCCAAGAGAATAAAGTCTATCAGAAAACTGGAACATAGGAATCCAGCTAGCAGAAAACAGCGAGGTGGAAACACTGGGTGTAGAGACAAAGTGTGGGAGAGATGTTGGAAGGGAAGGGGGTCTTCTGCTGTCCTTCTGTTGCTGTGACGAAACACTTGGTTTATCTCAGGTCACAGCTCATCGTCAAGGCAGGCAGTCAAGGCAGGCACTTGAAGGTAGGACTGGTTGCCATGCCGTAAAGCATTACCTCTGACTTAGAAATTCACTCACAGCCAAGAAAGTACAGCAGGAGCAATGGAGAAATGCTGCTTGATGGCTCACTCACAGTTGCTTAGCTAGATTTCTTCTTTAGCCTAGGGCTGCCTGCCTAGAGATGATGCCATAGTGGGATGGACCCTTCTACTTCAAATAACTACCAATCCAATCCATCGTAGGCATGCTTACAGGTCAGTGTGATCTGGGAAATTGTCTATTGAGACTTCCTTCTCAAGTATCCCAGGCTGTATCAAGTCTGGCAGAGGCTTCAAATTAGGCCCTTTATAAAGAAAAAGGATGAGAGTTAGTAAATAGAAAAGTAAGCCCAGAGCAACTCAATGGTGTGTGTGTGTGTGGTCTTGAATCAAAAGCACCAGCAACAACTAAAACCATGAATTTCTTCTCCCATCCTAACCTGTACTGAGGCTATTGGAGGTAACAGCAAGTCATTTGCATCCAGACTTCAGTCCGGCCTTCCAGTGGAAGCAGGCCTAGAGGGAAGGGCTACAGCATGCTCTTCCTAACCTGCATCCTGCCCTGACTTGTCCACCTGCTTCATGGGGCTCTCTTGTCTACAGTCACCAAGACATTTGGTGAAGGATTTGATCTGAGGCCAAACCAAATAGCAGCTGAGAGACTTAGAACAGTTGGCGTCTGGGTCTGGCTCAGATGGGCTCTGGCACCTTCCTAGGCAACCCCCTTTCCCACAAAAGTCTCTTTGGACCAACGAAAACAGCTGACATGGGTGTTTACCAGCTACTTCCACATACAGCCCTCACCCCTCACAGCTACGCTGTTGGTCAAGTTTAATGATCACCGTGCTATAGGTACAGATACTCCCAGCTGCATCGTACACACTGAAATGGCACTGTCTTTATTCTCCACTGCCATGGCTGTCTTAACAACAGAATGGGAGTCATACCTACTGTAAAGTTGTATGGAGGCTTAATTAGGATTTTCTACGTACAGTGCTTGGATAGTTGGTGTCATGTAACTGTACATTCTCACTTAAATGACCCATTCCAGTTGGAGTCTTCTTGTGTCCCTGTCATGAAGAATAGGCCACTTCCAAATGTGAACAGGGTACAATGTAAGTTTGCAGCTTCAGAATATATGATGGATTATATGGATGGCTCCAGAAATCTCTTCCACACTCAATACACATAATTCCTTGTGTTGTTAACTTGTAATCCTTTCCAATTAAAGGCAGGTCTTATCTTCTGTCCTTGAATCCTGGATGACTCTCTGACTTGCTTTGAGAAGAGACTATGGTAGAAATGACAAGTAAGCCTTGAGATCTTCTCTCAACTTCTGGTGCCCTGTGGCTCTCACATGAGGAATCCCAAGCTGATCTACTTGGATGTGAGTGACCCAGAAGGCCGATGGGACTGATTCTCTGTTCTCCATACCTTCATCTACCGAGTACAAGCGTGCATAACCTCGGGTGACACCATCGGAATTACCAAGATGAATAAAGCCCAATTTACAGTATTGTGAACAAATGTCGTTGTTAGTTTAGACCACTAGATTTTGGGTTACATTGTTGAATGGAAGTAGGAGAATGAAACGTGACTAAGGTGAAAAAGAATATTTAGATGATAAGTTTGTATAAATACTGAAAGGAGGCATGAAGTCAACTCGTGATGTTAAACTATGGTCGATTCAACATCATTTGGTGGTTATTTAAACTAAATATAGGACTTTGAAGTTGATGAATTTGTGAAGACATAGTCCTATCATACATGCAATTCTTTGGATAAACAGATATGATATAACCTCAAACTTAGTGAACTCCAGCCTCAGAAGCTCATTAATTTCTGCCATATATATGTATGTATATATATATATATATGTATGTATAAATAGTTTGAACATATGTGTCTGACCAAAGGTATTGAGAATGTTTCCAACATCATGTCAGGAGTTCCTCATCAGGCTTAGGACCAGACTTCCTAGTCCTTGGCCACCCCCAATTCCTTTGGCCTTATGGTAAGAACACACTCCTATCATCCTCCTCTCATAGCTCCTCAGAGACTTCCAAATTATTCTGCAGTACATGATGCTTAGAAAGGGGATGTGAAAGCAGGAAGGGTGAAAACACGGTATTTCAAGACAGCCTGAGTACTCCAGACTCAGACTCCAGTCTGCATCTCCTTGAACATGTTGGGAGAACTTTGGTCAGGAAAGTTCAGACAATCCCTGAAGTCCTTCACAGCCAAGACAAAATGTTCAGAGCAGGGAGGTCTGTGGTTGCTCTTTCCAGCAGACTTACATGTGCTTCCCCATAGACAGAAAAGAGGCGGAAGGAACGCTGTGTAGTCATCAGACTACATTCTCCCTAAAGTCTGGAAGGAGAGTGACTCAGTAGAAATTAATCCACGGGCCAGTGGGGTGCAGGTGACAGAGTCTAACTTCACTCCATTCACTGTTACAACGCTCAGTCATGGTGCCATTGTCCCTCTAATAGGGGGATCTGTTTTAGTTAGGCTACTTTGTTCTCTTATTCAATAGGAGAGATGAGATGGGGCAAAGGGTCACAGCCGGTGATGGCTCTAGTTTCTGGTTTTGGCTTCGTCTGCATAATTCCAATGAGTATGGAGAGGAGAAAGGGATACGTGTCTTATTTAATCTTCTGTTACTGTGATAACACACCGTGACCGTGGCAACTTATAGAAGAAAGGAGTTCAGTTTGGCCTCATCCCAAGGGCCAAGGGCCATCACAGCGGGGAAGCATGGCAGCAAGCCACAGGCATGACACCAGGAACAGGAGCTGAGAGGTCACATCTTGACTGCAAATATGGAACGGAAAGAGAACACTGCAAGTCTGATAGGGCTTTAAACTCCCCAAACCATCTCCAGTGATGCTATTCCTCCGTGAAGCCCACAACCGCCCACAGCCTCTTCAGATAGCGCAACAAACTAGGGAGCAAGTGTTCAAATGCCTGAGCCTGTGGGGGACATTTCTCCTTCAGATCAACACCACTGCTACAGCTGAGGCCGCCACTACTCAATCCTAGGTCAATGAAGCAATGGTACACAGCCCTCAAGCATCCCATCCCATCAGTCTGTTGGCAGTACCTCAGACAGAAAGCATGGCATGCTGGGAAGGAGCTTGGGAATACAAAAGCACAGCTCTAGCACTGATGTGTGCCACGTATTCAGTATTCAGACAGGTTAACTAATGTTTTGGGGCACATCACAATGTATAACTTTGTGCTTTCAAAAGCGCTTTTGAAGAAATCCGTACCCACTGTTGGTGGGGCTGTGAATTAGTTCAGCCACTATGCATATCACCATGGAGGTTCCTCAAAACATTAAAAATAAACCAAGCATATGATCAAGCTGTACCACTCCTGAGTGTACATGCATAGGAATCAAAGTCACCATACTCTAGAGATGCCTTCACATCCACGTTTATGGACAAAAGCCACGTTACGGGATCAGCCTCAGTGCCCATCGGCAGATAGTGGATGAGGGAGTGTGGTTTTTATACACATATATATTAATGGATATTGCTAATTCAGAAAGATTGAAATCATGTCCCTTGAAGGACAAGGGGTAGAACTGGAGATTATCATATTAAGCAAAATTAGCCAGACTGTGGAAGACAAATAGCACATGCTTTCTTTTGTACATGAAATCTAGGGGTGAGGAAAGGCCACATGAAAGTAGAAAGGCGTCCAATAGTCACAGGAAGGGGACCAGGGGAAGAAAAAGAGAGGCTTGGGGGATAAGGAGGTTTGGGTATGAGCAAAGTGTACCATATGCATATATGAAATGTCACAACATAACCTGTTATTCTGTTTAATTTTAGATGCTAATAATAAAGAATTGAATCAAGCACTTTAACATAGTATATGTGATATATGATGCCATTATTATTATTTAAGTATGAAGAAACTGAAACCCAGAGAGGCAAAGTGGTTTTCCCACGGAGCCAATTCAACCAGAATCTGCTGCCTACAGACTGTTTGTTAACTTTGTCCTGTGCTCCTGCGGTGTGTCACCTGCTCTGAGACTAAGTTCTATCATTTTAAAAATAGTGACAACCTACCTGGCCCTTTCCTCCAAGTGAGGTAGCTGCATTTCTTGTGTTATCTTGCTGAACCCCTAAAATAACCCGTGGGTGGGAGGAGCTATCTCCATCCCTGTTTTACAGGTGAGAGAAACCGAGGCTTCCAGAGACTGGGAAACTGCCTGTGCCAAGTACATGCTCTTGGTCACTTAACTCTATCAATTCTCCAGTCTTTCAGGATGACTTCCGTCTCTCTATACCTTCCTAGGTAATGCTGAAGATAAAGCAGATATAGATGGTAGCTGTGATAATGTAGATGATAGTTGTACAAGCATTTGGGGGAAGTCAGACATGTCCGACTGACATTCAATATGAAGAAAAATTGTCCCAGACTCCTAAAGACAGCAGACCATGAAAGACCCCCCAATCTGACAATGCAGATGCACATCTTGACTGACAAACAGGGCAGAGACAGCTGTAGGAAGAAAGAAAGTGTGAAGAGAGGGTGCCAGAGACAGAAGCCCATCCTGGATGTCCTCCTGAAAGATGTGAGTTTGCCTCGGCTTGTCACAACAATGCTGGCACAGAATGTAAGAGTAGGGACCCCAAAACCCTGGCTACCAGGGCCGCAACCCCATCCAGGGGAATATGGGCAGGCGTCCAGACATGGCTGGAGAAAATTCTGGTAAGAGTAAGTGGGATGGGAAAATGCCTTTAATGCCATGGGAGTGACTCTGTGGAAGTGGGGGCAAGACTACCCATCTCACCCAGTAAGTGCTGTGTACACAGTGGATCCCACACTGTCCTCCACACATCTCCAAACTTATCTGAGTTCTTTTAGCTTCCACAAGTCTCAGTGCCCATGTGGAGTCCCAGTGCACTCTCGGATCTTGGCTCAGCCTCTTGCTCCACTGTGGGTCCTTTCCATGTACTTTTATGTCTCTGTTTATTTTGTGTGTTTTGTGAGTGGCCCATGCCTTTAAAGGAAATGCCCCAGCGTTAGCCTGTCATTATGGTTCTGAACTAGGCCCGCTCCTGGGATGGGTGAGCCTGGGTTTTTAATTTGCTGTGACAGGAGATAATTGTTGCCTCACTCTCCACCCCTGAAAATAAATCCGGGTGGTGCTTCCCGACTGGGAATCCACAGAGGCGACCTCCCCTTAGGGCTTGGGCCAGGAGAAGCTTAAGCCGTGAGCGGAAACAATTGTCTTCATGTACCTTACCCCTCTCACTTTTGTGGATTTCAAAACATGCAATTAGTGCTTTCTTTACGAGTTCAGGATGACAGAGTTAGGGAAGTTCAAACAAATTTTTTGATAATGTATGCGATGATTCCTGGAGTAGGGGTCTGTGAAATTTGACTCTGGGGATACTCAGTCCTCCCTTCTCTTCTAATCATCTGTACAGCTGCAATCAAGTTCAAGGGCGTTATCCCCTGCCCACCAGGGTTACCCTCCACTGTCTCTTCCTTTTTCCTTTTACATATGATATTTCCTACAGAAATAATCTGGACAAAGTTTCACCCATCAAAAATGCATCCCAGATTACAAATCAGAACATGGGTTCCTTTTAGACAGTAGACAATAGCCTTTTCATCACAAATTGAGGTAGCTAAAGGTGACCTTCCACCATTTCTTCCTACATAGGTATCTTGGACATCACTCACAGGCTTGTCTCATCATAGCTGACTGGAGTGCAAAGGATTGTGAAGTCAGAGATGGCCACGGAAACCTCGATGGCGCCAAGATGTCTGGAAGTTTTGTGTTTTAACCGTGGCTTGGGATGAAGAGGCAGAGAAGCTTAGCGTGTTCGAGAGGAACAAAGCCACAAGGTTACTGTTTCTTGACGCTTCTGAGACACCTAGGTCACTCCTGTGCCTCAGGTGCTAGCTGCATTCAAGTTTCAATCTTTATGATCTTGGATACGTTACCTTTCTTATTCCCCGTGGGACAGATAAGAAACCTGTCTCACTGAGCAGTCATGAGGTTTAAGATAGACCGTGTAAGGGTGATATGGTCTTCCTTTAGGGCACGTAGCAAGATTGTATTACTATCCTAGCTTGCTTTTCTCTTGCTTCCTCACCAAAAGCAACTCAGGGAGGAAAGTGTGTATTTGCCTTACTCTTCCAGTCACAATCCATAACTGAGGAAAGTCAGGGCCGGAACTCGAGTCAGGAAGCTGGAGGCAAGACCCCGGAGGAGCAAGATTGTTGGCTTGTTCTCTGGCTCACTCACAGGCTCTCTCTCAGCTCACTTTCATATACAGCCCAGTCCCATCTGCCTAGAGATGGTACTGCCCAAAGTGGGCTGGTTCCCCTCTACCAAGCGTCAATTAAGACAATATCTTATAGACATGGCCATTTTGATCTGATCACTCACTCAACCGAGACTCCCTCAGATGACTCTATACTGCACCAAGTTGACAGCTGAGGCTAACTAGAACAATCGTCCCAGGTCTTGATGTTACCTTTAGTCTTGTAATGTGCTTTGACAGCAGAAATCATCTAGATTGCCCCATTGGAATAGCCAATCGTCACCTTTTCAGGAGCTAGGATCATCAAAGAAATAATAAGCCTGAACATGTCTGTGAAGGATTATCTAGATTAAGCTAATTGTGATTTTAGTTATTTGTTTATTAAAAATCACATTTTCACCTTTTCTTGGTGCCATTCCCTTATTTGATTGTCCCAGCCACTCCATGAGATTGGTAATACTGTCTCGTTTTATAAGAAACTCAATTCAGATACAGAAGCAGTAAGGATTCCAAGACTGAAACTTGGTCGAGTGGTAAAGTTGGGCTTTCAACCTTAAATAGGAAAGTCCCTGGTGGCTATCTATTGTGATGCGATTCCAAATCTTCACAACTCCCGCAAAGGGGGCAGAGATTGTTTTAACACCCCCCAGCTCACTCTGAAGTCGGGTGGGTTTGAACTTGATATGGGTATTGGATGGAGAAAGGTATGTTGACAAGGAACATGAGTCAGCTCCTGAAGAGAAATCCCATCTGTGCTATGAGCATGTGGTTGATAAGAGAACAGCATGCCAGTAAACAGTGTGTCTCCCTTGAAATCATGCAGACCTTATCTGGTAGCTACAGACCAGCATCCCTCTCCTCTTTGGTAAAGGAAGGAGACTTGGACCTCCACACCAGTCAGCCAATACAAGAACAAAACTTTCCCACTACATTCTTACAACATTCTCATGTCTCCACTGCATGAAAAAGTGATTCACTCTCAGAAAAAGTCACATTTAAAGGCGATTTGACACACAGAACAGGATACACACACTACATTTTTTATAGCTATTCATCTACTGATAGATTCCAAAAATGATTTCATATTTTGGCTATTATGAATAGTATCAAATAAACATTGGGCTGTAAGGTATCGTCTACATACTGATTCGCTTCCCTTTGGATACTTACTCACTGGTGGTGTTACTATGGATCACATAGTTGTTAGGTTTTCATGAAACCCGCCTACAGGGCCCTGTGCTAAGCAAAACATGCCAGGCACAGAAAGACAAACACAGCCTGTTCTCTGTCATTTACAGAAGTTGTTAGCTGATTTCATGCATGTAGAGAGAATCAATATTAGATGCTGGGAAGGGGAAGAGAGGTCGGGATAGAAGGGGACTGGTTCCTAGGTACAAAATACAATTAGATAGAATGAATACGTTCTAGTGTTCTGTAGCACAGCGGAGTGACTACTGTTGATAAGAATTCATGTGCCTTTCAGAATATTTAAAAAAAGAAAAAGGGTTTTGGATGTCTCTATCATAAGGAACTGATAAACATCTGAGGTGATGGGCAGCTTTGATTTGATCATGTTGTATATGTGCATCAAATCTCATTGGGCCTTATAAATATGCACAATTATGTGCTGACTAAAAATAATTTTTAAAGGGGTTGCATTTTTAAAACCTTGTCATTAGGATTTCACACAAAGATCTGCTGAGAGGGCCAGCGTTTCTTGGATTAAAGGGAAACATGAAAGATTGGAGCATTTTACGAATTAGCCCATTTCCTTGATAACTTTGGCTTTGAAGCTTGGCCAGCTGCTGACAAGCTGGAGAATTAGGCATACAGAATCTCATTATTAGTCATCCATCCATCCATCCATTCATTTATTCAATAATATTGCGTGATCTCTGTTATGGTTTGACAATGAAATATTCTTCCTCGAGCTCATGTATTTGAACACTTGGCCTCAGCTGGTGGTGCTTTGGTTGTAAAACATGCAGGAAATGGGGCCTGGCTAGAGGTAGTGGGTCATTGGAGAGGATGGGTATTAACGATCATAGCCATCCCCACTTCCTGCTCCTAGCTCACTGCTTCCTGGCCTGCTGGGATTTGAGAAGTTCTGGCCCCTGGCTTCCCTGCCCTGCCTTCCCCGTTATGATGGACTGAACTCTCTCAGACGGAACCAAAATGAATCCTTCCTTCTTTAAGTCACGTCTGTTGGACATTTGGCCACAGCAACGAGAAAAGGTAACACACACAAGCACCCTGTGTACGAAGTGAGGCTATGCTCCATGAAGGAGGTAAAGAGTTCCCTGCCCGAGGGGAGCCACAGGCTGCCATGAAGAATATGGAGGTTATTCACTAAACGCTTCTCACAGAACTTTTGCCATCCAGAAGCAGGGGGATTGTGCGGAAAGACGACGACCACGGCCTTTGAACCAGGTCCTCCAAAGTATCTGTTTTTGTTGTTGACTGTGGGCTTAGGTCATCACCATGAGGCCACTATGCAGAGAGATGCTAACACAGTGACACTGTGTTTCTTTAGCTTTTGGCCTTTTCATGCATAGCTGCAGGCCCTTGATACCGTGGCTGGAGGCTTTCTTGGGGACCGACCCCGAGGCTATCTTGACTAAGCTTAGGAACAAATAAGTGTAATTTCTTGCTGGACTGGGTGAAGGAGCTCCTGTGACCAAAGCTCCTCCCCCGTCACTGGGCTTCAGTACCTTTCTGGTCTTTGTCAAATGCAACCCTCTCTGTGTTTAGCACAGAACCAGGAAGCACCCTTAGCCTCAGAGCTCAACAGGGCTTCTGTAGCCTCTGGTTCACCAATTCCAGGGCTCAAGCCGTGGTACCTGAAGGGAGAGAAGACTGAAGATGGAGTCCCTTCCTTTGGCGCTTTTCCACACTCAACTCTGTCTGCAGGGATTCTTCTTTTATCTAAAACAAAAGGTTCGGGTAGATCCATTCCCGAAAACGCTTGCCTACTGTTGGGGTAATGCTCTCTCTTAGTGTGAGCCTCATCACGCACTGACTGCTGTTCATCATTCAGACTGGGGAACCTGGCAGAGCCCAGATGCAAACCGCTCTGGACTAAAGAACTACATGCATACACCAGGGCTGTCCCCAAACACCCGGGACTCAGGATTACTTTTCTTCCTCACCAGAACCAGTCCCACCAACCCTGCTACACACTCTGGATGCACACCACACCAACATGGCAACCTATTTACCTTTATTAGCCAAAAGGTGCATAAGGAAAAACTGTGGCTACATTTCACTTGCCTACTTTGAAATAGAAAGCATGCATCTGGGGGTATAAGAAAAAACAAAGGCACTGGGTTAAGGACTTAAACTCCACCAAATTGCCTTAATAACCATGGAAGCCAGAAGCCCTAGTGTAAGAGACAGCTGTCTAGAGCCTGGTTGATCTCATTTTGTGGGCAGAATAAGAAAATGCTTCCAGTTGAGAATCATTTGTTTTTATTTGCCCCGATTTGCTGCTGCCCATCAAAGGGACTCTTTACTATTAAGGGTGAAGAATTTATTTCCTATGATGCTTTGAGTGACATACCTCCCTGGACTTCAGAGAAGCATTTGCAGACATTTGGGCTGGTATTGCAACTTTCCCTTGTGCAACTGGATTTTCTCGGAAAAGATGGTTCCCTCAGACCTGTCCAACGCTTATGACTTCCCTGTGCTTCCCTTTTCCACGAGGCCACAGTCACAAGTGTGAGTTGACTAATCGGGTCCTGTGCAGCGATGTGTGCACTGATCGTGGCGACTTTTGCAGAGGTCAAAGCCATGGGGCTGAGGAGACAGATTTCCAGCTGGCACCCATTTTGGTCAGAGTGATTTATTGCCCCAATGACACCACCAGGTTAAGGCCTTTACTTCCTCTATAGAACATCAGACATAACTATTAGATGACTTAGTGGTTTGAATGTATGCTTAATCTACTTTGTAGAAACCCACTTTCTCTATGAGATACTATTCGATGGCAGGAAGGGATGCTTACAAAACCCAAATGCCTCATGTAATCTCGTTCTTCTTCAACCCCACAGAGAGGTGAGCAGGCTGTGACCTGGAAGCTGGGACTCAGGTGACATGGTTCTGTGAGGAGGCTGAATTATTTGTCTGTGCAGCGAGGAGCACCACTTTGCAGAAGAGGAGGCTCCTCTTGTTCACGGGCTTGAAGAACAGCTACAGTACTTCCATAGCCATCCTCAGGACAGGCTCCTCATGGCAGCCTATGACCTTCATGGTAGCTGCAGAGAACACACTGAACACTCTAAGCATTTGGATCTCCTTCTTCACTGCCCTTTCCAGAAATAAATTGAATCCGGTACCTATCGTGGAGACTCGGGCCTTTGGTTAGGGTTGTCAGATTGAGGATGACGCTTTGCAGGTGGTTGTGCAGACCAATCTTCACGCCGCTGTGGCCACAGGCCCCTGGGAGCTTGTGGTTAAGTTTTCCACAGACCCCACCACCATCTGTATGCTCTTGTTACATGTCAATAAGCTCAGGGCTGAGGACTGCCTTCCTCCATTTTTGCTTGGGTACCTGATGTCTCCAACACTTGACCCAGCCCGCCTGGACTCAGATACTTAGATGGTAGCTTCCAAAGTGAGATTCACTACCTGGGTAGGCAAACCTTGACGTCTGTTCCAGGGGAATTGCCTGGTACCTTTATTACCAGAGTTGTTAGGTCAAAGCATTGACCTTTGCAGCCCTCACAAGCTGTGCTCAAGCACCTGTCCGTCCTCTAGACTCCAACTAAAGAGACAGGTTGTCAAAAGCAGAGACAGGGGATTTATCCAGTGTGGCCGCATCAGGAAGAGGACCAAACAAGGAAGTCCAGTGACCCCCCCAAGGTCCATCTTAGGGATCCTGACGTGAAGTTTAGTTTTAAATAGAGATCAGGTGGTGTGCCTAGCTAAGCAGTCCTGGTCAAGTGTGCGTCTGCTCACGACACAGTGGTCTGGAGTCCAGTCTCTCCTGCAAGGTGGTCCGAGGAGTTGTCAAGACCCTGCGAAGTCTCCTGCTAGGAGACAAGTTCCTCCTCTGGCTGGCACCAGGCCTTAACCCTTTCCTTCTCCTAGCACCACACAGCAGGAGAAATTCCAATCCCTGGGATGCTTCAGAAGTCTGATAGCCAAAGAGATAAGTATCTCTCTTTACAACAGTGGTCCTCAACCTTCCTAATGCTGCGACCCTTTAATACAGTTCCTCATGTTGTGGTGACCCCCCCCAACCATAAAATTATTTCATGGCTACTTTATAACTGTTGTTTCCCTACTGCTATGAATCATAATATAAATATCTGATGTGCAGGATATCTGATATGAGACCCCCCAAAAAAGGGGGTCACAGACCCACAGGTTGAGAACCATTGCTGTTCTAGCATATCTTCGCTCCTGCCAGGAACAGTTAGACACACAGCTGCACAACAGGTCTTTGCAGACGGATGAACGAAGAAAGGCATAAGGGAAATGTGATTCCCTGATCTTTTCCAGGACAGGGTCTGGAGCCTGACTCAGGCCGTGAGGAGGTACCAGGGGTGGTCTGAGCTCCCTCTCAACCCCTCCAGGTCAAAGCCCCGGGACGAGAGAGAGTAAGAGCAAGAAAGCAAGAGGGGCTCTTGCTCAGAATGTTTCTCAGCTCTGCTGCCTGGCCCAGGAGGAGGGAGAGACCTGACTGACCAAGGAGGAAACCTCAGCCTGTCTGCAGCTGAGAACACAAGCGATGAAGTTGCCCTGCCACCCTGGGCTCCCAGCATGGGTCCCAGTGATGCGATGATCCTCTCAGCTCAAGGAGCTCAAGAGGGTCAGAAGAAAGGGGCCATCACAGAGCCAAACCTCTTCTGCTAGGTTGAACGTGCTGGGCACACAACACTCAGCGATGAGGCTGGTGGTATGCCATGGCCTCCTGATGAGTCACCGTGGGCTGCCCACCTGAAAGCAGAATTCCCAGGAACGAGGGAGGGGGGGGGCTCATTGTATCCAACCAGGCATCTTAAGAATTCCCCCAGAAAATTCTATAACCAGACTCACTCTGCTGAGTCAAATAAACACCAGAGATGATAAAGGGGGTGGAGGTAGGGGCATTACCGCAGTCAGCCACAGGGATACAAGCTTGGACTCAATGTTCTGGATTTTCCTTAAAATTAACCTGCAAAACAAAAAGTCCAAGGGAATGCCTGGTAGGGCCGGGCTCAGGGAATCCTTATAGATAGGCCGATCTGACTCTGACCCCAGCTGTCTGGATCCATTGCTACACAGAGCCATCTTTCCAGCTGGAGGTGGGGTGGTGGTGGTGGTGGTGGTGGTGGTGGTTTAACCCACTCAGATGGGGAAGGGCAACAGCAGCCTTTCACAGTCCACCTCTCCATTTCACACACGCATGTCTGTGAGGGCCAAGAGAACAGCCTTCGATAGCCGGCCCCCCCAGCTGTGCTTTGCAGTGAAGAGTGGCAGTCCTGGGGCACTAACTCAGACACTGTTTCTTTGTTGTAGACGGAAGCCTGATGCACAAGGACGGGAGCAAGTCTCTCTCTTTCTAGAGCAGTGGCTCTCAACCTGTGGGTCACGGCCCCTTTGAGGGGGGTCGAACAACCCTCTCACAGGGATCGCATACCTGCATCAGTTATTTGTATTATGATTCCTAACAGTGGCAAAAGGACAGTTATGAGGCAGCCATGAAAATAATGCTATGGTTGGGGGTCACCACAACATGAGGAACTGTATTAAAGGGTCGCAGCATTAGGGAGGTTGAGAACCACTGTTCCAGAGTGTACACAGTCCAGTCCATCTGTGGAACTCAGGCAATGATCTAAAGGTCCCCATCCCCCTCAGGGAGGGGCTTACTCCTGCCTGTGGGCTGGCCACACCCATGTTTGTGTGAACATAGGCTGACTCAAGGAGCCCTTGGAGGCAGGTGCATGCACAGCTGATGCTAGGGTGTGGTCACAGCTTGCCTTCCCTGAAGATTACGGTGGACAGTTTGGTTCCCAGCATAACGGTGCTGACAAGTGATAGGGTGTAGCAGAATCTTAAAAGGTCTTATTAATAAAACAAACCCAGAGCCAAGTATTGGGGTGAACACTGGAAGATCAGAGAGACAGAACAAGCCACAGCTAACCTCACCTGGCCAACTTCTCAGCTGATTTTGTTTCCTCAGACTGGAAGCCTCTGTGTCCTCATATCCAAATGGCTCTCAGCTGAACTGTGCTTGCTGCTCAAAATCTAAAAGCTTAACCAGCCAAACGCTTAACCAGGCCAAATGCTTCTAGTTTCTGGTCCTCACGCCTTATATACCTTTCTGCTTTCTACCACCACTCCCTGGATTAAAGGTTCACTCCCTGGGATTAAAGGCGTGTGTCACCATGCTTGGGTATATCCTTGAACAGATGAATTTCTGCCTCTGGAATGCTAGGATTAAAGGCGTGTGCTACCACTACCTATCCTAAGTATCTAGTGGCTTTTCTGTTCTCTGACCCCAGATAAGTTCATTAGGGTGCACAATATTTTGGGGAACACAATACCACCACAATAGGGCCTGGAAGAGGTTGGGGAAGATTAATGCTTTTTAGTGCAGGAATGAGTCCCCGCTATGGTGAGGCTGAGTGGGTTACCACCAGATTGGATGTCTATAAAACACGTTCGCCTTCCTCAATTTTTCTTTTACTTCCATTCACGCATGTGTGCATCGATTGAGCCTGTGTGCATCCCTTCCACACTTGCCTGATCACTGTTCATGCCTCCTCCTGCACCTCAAAAGCCTTGAGCTAAATGGCTGTCTTTGCTTTATGAATTACCCAGACTCAGATAGTCTCTTGGAACAACCTGGCAAAGATCTGAAGCTAGAGGACAAGGCTTTATGTGGCCACGGGCTGAATTCAGAAATGCCTGCTTGTTGTTCATAGCCAGGGGCTCCGCTTGATGCTTAGAGCTTCTCCAGAGGACTTAGAAACTGATCTCCAAGATGGCATTTCCCATACGCCTCCCTCTACTAACTGTATCCCTAGGGGATGCTGGAGTTCCCCGACCAAGCTACTGAGGATGGGAACCAGAAAAGTGGTATGCTTAAGAAGCAGTTTTTGGCTCTGGCTTGGAGGCCTCCAGTCCTCCTGCCCCCTCCCTTACCAAACTCTAAGAGCAACTGTTTTAAGAAAGACAAGAGATCCTTCAGAGTGTCTCAGGCATAAGTCCTACCACACCCCTACCCCATAGGCAGCCCCGGAGTAACAATCAACACCACTCTGCATTGGTACTGGGCAGGCAGAGGAAGAACCATTAGGATTCCTGGGTCTCACTTGAGACAACCCATATGGTGGAGACTGGGGAGTAGGGAAGAGCCAATAGTAATGAAACACTATTACTGGAGATTTTTAGACCCTTCTAGGGCCAGGGAACACTAAAAATTCAGGAGTGCTCAAAGTTCAAAGTGCATTGTCAACCCCACTTTCTTTGTTAAGAACTTTGGAAGAATGCACTTGACTCCAGAGAGCGTTTCTGCTTTCTGTAGCCTTCCGGGAACCAGATCCCTTCCTTAAGCACAGCTACCCTCTTGGTTTTTTGTATAGCATCCGGAGAGAGTCAGCAAGTGTCCTCAATACAAAACGGGCTGCAAATAGCTTTCCTGTGCATTCCAGACTCCCACACAGATGCAACTCAGAGCATGTCCAGAGCTGCTGGAGATGGGTAAAGCCGTGAGATTTCACCCAGGACTCACCAGAGCTCCAACTTCTAGAAGGGGCTTTCCTGGGCTAGCAGGCACTTACACCCAGGGGGAGAGAAAATGATGCACGCTGAGGGCCAGTCCCTGGAAACTACTAATGTTTCCATATTGTGTGACAGGCAGAAAATTTGCCTTCAAAAAAAGAAAAAGAAAAAAACTCAGAGTTGAGGCCAGACTGAATGCTGCCAACAAGACTGAATTAGGTAATGGGAAAGACTGTGTTTGGTGCCAGTTCTGAGGCAGGAAGCCATTCATTAGCCTCTAACTAATCTCTTTGTTTACATTATTCCCTTCGCTCCACAATACCGCTCCAAAGAAGGTCTGTTTGTTATGTTATGTTTTATGTTATGTTATATTTGTTTCAACCCTTGGCCCAGGGCCAGGAATGGTGACACAGGCTTTTCAGTCTCACCACGAGGGAGACAGAGGCAGTCGGATCTCTGTGAGTTGGAGGCCAGAGCTGCATAGAAAGCCCCTGTCTCAAACAAACGAACAAACAAACAACAAACTTCAGTCCCCAGCCAGTGGCATTAGGTCTCATTGAGGTTTAGCTCAAGAAGCCCCATGGCTGAAACCACTGCTCTGAGTCACGGCAGACCTGGAATGAAGAGTGTCCCCAGCTGGGATGTACCCGCTCATCCCATGGGACTGCCCTGTGTGTTGTGGTCAGTGGGGGAAGGGAGGGGAACTCTGTTCTGATGTTGACCTTCTTACATTTGCATCCCGAGCTCTTAGCACCATGGTTAATGAGTACTCAATACAGTAAAGATAGAACAAGTGATACATGATTTTCAAGGTGGGAGGAGAAGGGAGAGGAGGAGGAGAAGGAAGAATAGCATTGTGGACTTCATGGGTCAGAGTTCTAGATCGCTGATTAGAGGCGAGCGACACCCTATCTTCTAGCCACCACAGCTCAGAACTTTCAGACCTATCAGGTGCCCATTTCAGTTATTCCTAACATGCAGAATCAAGAGGTACAAGTGGGCCTGGGAGTCCTATGCCAGGAGAACCAGGTGTACCCATTTTGCTTCTTCCGTGTGGCCCCCAGGCCCCTAGTTCCCCACTGAGGGAACTCATGACGCTTTGCTCTTTCCATGGGTCATTTCCTTCTCTCACTCAATGAACCCACCGGTTCATTCTTTGGTTTCTATGCCCTGTGCCATTTCTGGGTATGGATAGCTCTACCCCTCTGCATCATCTGCCAGATCACTATCAAGGAGAGAGAGAGAGAGAGAGAGAGAGAGAGAGAGAGAGAGAGAGAGAGAGAGAAGGCTCCAGAGCCATTGTTTACAGGCCGGCTAGGGTCGTGGCCACAATATGTAACCTGCCTTCTTTGGGACAAGGACTATCTGGAGGATCTCAGAGACCCATCCTTCGGAGCAACCAGCGATCTGCGGCCTTGCACATGCCCTTGGGAGATGAAATGGCCCATCTCATGTGAAATATGGACGTCCCACCTAACATACATCATTTTCTGCCTTTAAATAACAGAAGCATATATCTGTTCTTGGGGCTCAACCAAAAATAAAACCAGGATTTTTTGTTTTTGTTTGTTTTTTCAGTTGTTTTTGAAAGCCTTATTTCAAGGGTCCATTATCTCACAGGCTGCTAACTATACACTCTGTACCACACCCCGCTAAAAAGCTTCATATAACTGCTCTGGCCATTCACAGCCACCTCTGTGCTTTTCAAGTCATTTGAGAAGCCGGCAGGGTGGGGAGGCTGTAAACTTTGTGTACTGGTGATTAGTCAAGGGGACCACATCCCACCAAGTCCCCCAGTGATCCTAACAAAAACCTTCTTTGTGACCCAAGTGGTAATTTTCCTTTCTTGTCCGTTCTTTCTAGCCCCCATTCTGTTGCTCCTGAGCAGGCCATTTCAGTCCTGTCAACCCATGTTATTTACTGGAGTCTGTCAAGGGGACCGACATGGAGGCTGGTCTTGTGTAGGAAGTTTTGAGACCCATTAAAATACTTTAAACAATCACCTATTGTGATGGTAGTTCCAGTCCTATGTGTGGCAGTTTTGGCTGCACCATTTGGAGCCTGGAATACTTTGTGCATTTGCTATTAAAACTCTGAGGTGAGAATAGCTTCTGTCACGGAGAAGGCTTTGGACCTGGGGAGCCGGGGCCAAGGCAATATTCCAGGAGATTTCTAGGCAAGGATGTGAAAGTCAATGGATTAGGTGGTGGTGTGGGAAAAAAGGTGGGGGGAAGGGGGTCATGGAACAGTCTTTTCCAGTTAAGAGTCATTCACAACCAGTCAGAGGGCTTTGCCACTAAAAGGGACAAAGAGAGGGTGAGAGCAGATGTCTGTGAGGATGGAGAAGCCCCACTGGGCCACTTTGGGCCTGGGATTATTTGTATGATAGCTGAATAATTCATATGAACAGGAACTAGACTGGATGTCCTGAAGGCACACGAAGCATTATTGCATAGTTTCTGCAGCATTAGATGAAGGGGCCGTTTATCTGATGTCACACATTGTTGGGCCAAATGTGCCACATGCCACCAGAGCTCTGGGCTAGGGCAGGAATGAAGCCCAGAAGATTCCTTCTGTCCACTCACCCTTCTGGCTTCTTCCTGCTTTCAACTCCATGCTCTACTGAACATCTTCCCCTCCAAGCATCAACTCCTGGTAGAACAGCAGTTAGAATCAGCTAGGACAGATTGTAGGATTAGAAACAGATTCCTAGTTAGTGTTCCTCAGAATCCAAAAAGGAAGCTGTATTCAAATTCACGTGGGAGGAAAGGATTCTTGGTTTGCAAGTTCTGAGACCCAGATTTCTGACTGGGAGAATGAAAGGCTTTTCTTCCCACCATTCTCATCTTTCTGATAATCAAATCACCTGACCTACCATACACATCATTTTGCACTTGGAGAATGTGTGTTTCCTGTGAGCATCTCATCTGCGATGATACCTCATCCTCACCCCAAGATGAGAAGTAGAGAGACCATACAGAAGCAACACAGGCAAAAAGCAGGGAGGCTACAGGTTCAAGGTCATGTGTTCTGGTGGAGATTGAACTAGACCATCATTTCCTTTGGTCTTAGTTAGGTTTCTGTTGCTGCGATAAGTACCATGACCAACAGCAACCTAGGAAGAAAAGGATTTGTTTCAGCTTGCAGCTCTTATATCACATCCCATCACTAAAGGAAGTCAGGGCAGGAACTCAAGACACTAACCTGGAGTCAGGAACTGAGGCAGAAACCATGGAGGAACACGGCTTATGACTCTGTTCCTTGTATCTTCCTCAGTTTGCTTTCTTATACAACTCAGGACCACCTGACTAGGGTTGGTTCCGCCCACCGTGGGCTGGGTCCTTTCACATTCATTGTAATCAAACAGATGATGGAACAAACTCATCTAAAGACTTGTCTATAGGTCAATCTCGTGGAGGCATTTTCTCAATTGAAAGTCCCTCTTTCTAAATGACTCTAGCCTGTGTCACGTTGACATAAAGTAACACAAGTTCCTTGCCATCCTCAGAGGCAGAGAGAGCCTAACTTAAACTCCAAAAGCAGATGGTGCCCAGCCATTTAAGCTGAGGAATGATGAGTGTCCAGCCCCTCCATCCCTTCCTCCCAGACGTCTCAGCTTTCCTATCATAAGTTTGGAAAAACACTAAACTGATTTATCACTAAGATCTCTCCTAATTCTAGAATGCAACATATATACATACATGCATGGGTACATGCATGCATGCATAGACATACAGAGAAAAATAATTAGAATAAGTTTCAAAGAATTAAAACCCACAGACCTGTGTCCCTGGCCTTAGAATTATATTTGGCCATGTGGGAGATGGGTCCTGGCCCCTGACCTTCAAATAACCCTCCAGGCAGGTTTTAAATCCGACAAGCATCCTAGCTGAGAAGTCCAGGTCAACTTTAGAATTAGATCCTTTCACATGACAGTGAAATGAGGGAAGAGCCAAGCTGGCTTGTCATGTGATTTCTTCTCCTTATGGAAGTTGGACTGTGGTGACTGTGCCCAACATGTTTTGAGAACATGACTAGAAATCAACAGTTGAAGATGTAATGAAACAATTTGCCTTGTTTTGTTCTGTTTTCTTTTAAATCTCAGGCTGACACACAAACCGCATCCAAATGCAAACAGCTTGCAGCTTAATGGATAGGTCACCGCCAGCCTTAGCAATTCCCTAGAGCCAGAAAGAAAGCAGCATTGGTTACCCATGTTCCTCTGGGGCTTCTAGCTTCCCCTGCGGCCTCTGGCTGCAAGCAGAGCTGACCCAGCTCCCCCACGCGGAGGGTCCGAGACTCAGAACAAATGGGGTAGACTGGGACACAGGACAGCAAAGACAGGAGGGCAGAAAGGAGGTCAAAACAATAACCCAAGCCAAGAAGGAGTTCGTTTTTCACAAGCCGGGCCGAATTTATGGAGAGTAAACCACTGGGCTCCTCGTGTCCTGTCCTCCCAGACACAAACACAGGACAGCATCTTATGACACCCCCCTAGGCAAGTGCTTCCTGTGGTCTGGAAAGTCTGCTCATACTCAGGAGCACACGCCAAAAGTGATCAATCTTACCTACGACTGAAGTTCAAGGTCAAGTGCAAGGCAAGGACTGAAGTCATGTCCCTACCTCCTCCCTCTCACAGTCTACAAAGCCAGGCAAACAAACGACTCGCTGCTACCGAGATAAACCTCTTCTTCTCTTCTGTGTATTTTCTCCTGTTTCCCCCTCTCTTTCTGTGTCTGCTAGACTCTTACAAGAACTGCAAAGCCTATCTCAAATACCACCTCCACCGACCTCCCCCTTGCCACAATGGCGGTAGTGTTCCCGTAGGGAGCCATCAGAATATGTTGCTTGTAGCTATCATTTGGCATTTTTCTTACTGTTGTGTTTCTTATCCAGTCTATTGTAAGCCCCTGGAGTGTAGAGACTGGGTCTGTTGTTTCTCATTAGCCCAAGCATGTTCCAACACCCTGCTGCGTGTGGAGGAAGTACCCAGGAAACGTTATAGAATGGGACTCACGGGAGGCTGACAGTAGCTGTGAAGCGTTATGGTCCTCTCTACCTGTGCCAGGCAGTCCTTGGCACCTCTTCTTCCCCTCCATCACCAAACAGTGAGCAGAGCCAGGGTCTTACCTCGAGGCCCTCCTGTGAATTACGGCCTCTGTGTGGGGTTGAAAGACACTTCAGTCTGTGTTGCAATTGGGAATCCTCTTCAGGATATGATGAACAAAAACCGATTCCACTAGGAACGACACTTAGGGGGGTACCCGTGACCCACATTTTATAGCACGTGAGTAAATACGTTCATTGACAGAATCGATCATTTGTCATCGCATAACACATTATTTCTCATCTTTACGAGGGGGAGGCTTTATGTTTATGAATCCTGTATCCTTAAGAACAAGCAACTGGATGGAGGACAAAACTAATAACTTCCACAGTAGGAGAAAGGCCATAAGTCTCAGTGGCAGAAGGACTTGGTTTTGCAGCCTGGTTTCATCACTTTGTGGCCAGGCAATGTGATGGTTAATTTATGTCACTGGACTAGGTATCAGGTCAAATGTTGTCCTGGATATTTCAGTAAGAATGATTTTGGGTGAGTTATTGCATTTAAATGGATGGACTCAGGAAGGCAGATGCCCTCCCATTACGGTTGACTGTCAACATAACAGGATCCAGAATCTCCTGAGAAGATCAACCTCTGAACTTGTCTGGGAGCCATCAAGGAGGTGTCCTGGTGTCAGGGGACTGAGGCAGCTGGTCACATAGCATCTATAGTTAGGAAGCAGAAAGAGGTGAACACTGGCACTGGGTTTGCTATCTCCTTCTTATTTAGTCTAAAACCCCAGCTCAGAGGATGGTACAACTCACAGTTAGTGTGGGTCTTCCTACCTTAATTAGCCCAACCTAAAAACTCCCTTACAGACAACTTCTCGGCAGAACACTAATATAGACACTTTGGGCGGGTTACTGAGCCTCTCTGGATTCTAACTTCCTCTTTTATGTAACATAAAATATAATGACTACCACTGTGATACTAACTGTGCAAATTCTTGTCATGTTTCTTATCCCAAAGGAGACACTCAATTCCCACCTGTCCCTTCTCTCCCACTCTTCTGTCCTTCCCATAAAATATACGCACGTACTAAGACTTTTGCAGCCACATTCTCTGAACCCAACATAGAAGGAGCATGGTCCTGACATGCTTATATAAACAATCAATTCAATATCTGAAATTATGGCTGTATCAGGAAATCCAAGATGTCTGCCCATGGTGTCATCTGAGCTGAACAAAACTAAAACAAACAAACAAACAACTAAGTTCTTTTCAATAACTCTTACTAAATGTCACACGTCACACGGTGACTAGCTCTCTACTGTAGTTTGGAGCACAGAGAGAGAGATAATGGTGGGGCATGGAGGTCCTCTCTGTTGCTAGGCTGGTCTACGGGGAAATCTTTTCTCGGTTTTCTCACCCCAAACTTGCCCATCCACATAGCTTAGAAGGAGGGGGTCGTGCGACATCCTTCCATCTGCTGGCCCCTCTGTCACAGGGTCCCACTTCCCGTGGGCCCAACTTTCCTTCAGTGTTGCCTTGGGAGAACTTGAGTGAATTAGCACCCAGTTACGGTTACAGTCCTGCCGTTGGTCTCTAGCCAGAGACTCAAATGAAGAAAAACAAATGACCTTAGACTGGCATCGGGTATTTCCAGTAGCTGGAAATTCCCACCCCTGCAAACCCAGTGAAAGAGTCTCAATCTAGCATTTTATAGGGCTGACAGCCGAAGCTAAGCCAGTCCCACAAGACCAGAGTGCAGCTGAAAGAAAGCTTCTGCTGAGTGGCTGGTTTTGTCTTGGGGCTGGGGGTGGTGCTTGACGTTACCAATGATGAAGTGGGCATTTTCCTCTGAAGTCTCAGTAAAAACGGGAGACACATTGTCAAATCACGGTCCATGCAAAGAAGGGCAACCATGGCTCCTTTTCCAAAATCCCTGTCCAAAGAGTTGACATCAGGGTTCTGAAGGAGACTGCCTGTGGGCACATGGGAAGAGGCTGACTCTGTTTTGACCGGAGCCTGGGGATTCGGACTTTTGAAAACAGAGCGCTCTGAATACGGCTTTGACGATTGTGAGCAAAAGCACCTTTAACACGTAGCCACAAAAGGAGCTGCTGGGTGTTTGCCGCAGAGTTTGACTCCATCCTGCCCGATAGACAGGCATCATGTGTAATTACCCTGAGCGTTTAATGCCACACGGCAAAATAAACTTGAGGCCTTCCCGCTGGAGGGGTTTATGTGCTTCAGTGGACTGGGTTAGGCCTGAAAGAAAATAGTTGTGGTGTACACGCCATCCCAACAGCCTGTTCCCTCTCCTTGACCTATCCTTTGTGGGAAGCCAAGAATGCTAAATATTTCTTGTAGTTCTGCCCAGGCCTTTATTTACACCCTCCCCTCTCCCCAGCCCCAGCCTTGTCTCTTCCTGTGACAGCCCAGGCTCTCTCTCTTGAGCTGTGGAGATGGTGTATTTCTGTTTGAAATGATCCATCAAAGGTATTTATTTCAAATGAAGAAAGACTCAAGAATGAAACCGTGGGTGCTGGACAGCCAGCCACGCTCTGGCAAAGAGAATGTGTGCGTTCCATGTACCAGGCTTTGCATTGATAAACTATCAAAACTTCTAGGCTGGGGAGATAATAAACTTCCTTTTTTTTTTTTTTTTTTCCAGAAAGGGAAATGGAGAACACCCGTCGAGTACAGACAGACTGAACAAGAGGCAGAGGTTGATGGAAACCGTTTTAAAGATCCCGTCAGCCACTTTGAATGTTTGTTTAGTGGAGGGCAAAATTAAACCCTTAGAGCAGGTCTTTCATTTTTTGGTTTCTTTTCTAATTCGAGAATCTTCTCTAACCGCACTGGGAAGGCAAGAGAGAATGTGACTTCTTCCGTAGCGATTGCTACACATTTACGAGGACATTTTCTTCAACAACTCTGTTTTGTCCCGAAATACACCCTTGAAATCATTTCCAGGCAACGCAGCCCTGGAGGTGGAGTCTCCTGGACTCTCATGCCTCAAGTGTGCAATGGACGGCAAACCTACTGCAGAGAAGGTGCAGCCATCCTGAGTGGGTCTCCTCTCACAGTTGGTCACGTGCCCTGGTTTCTCTAGGCACGCTCCTATGTGCCTGTCGACCTGGCATGATTTCTACCAATGCCCTCTTGGAAATGGTCTAGTTTGGATCATAGATCCTATATCACCCTGCCCTCTCACCATGTGCAAAATTTCTGATGCCCATTTCGAACACTGTGTACAATTGGTTCTTGTCTGGGGAATGGGTGACGTGTGAACATGGCTAGGTGGCACATCTGTCTTAGAGGCCATGGTGCTGTTCATTCCTTGAAGCTTTGTGCCCACTGCCATCTGCACATTGCAGATGAGGTCTATTCTAAACCGTGACCTTAAGTACCACATCCTTGGCGTTAGTGTAGAGGGCAAACTCCGTGGCCAACACACAGCTGCTACTTTTCTGGCTTTTGGCTCTGACTCAAGTACACAGGCTCACCGACTCCTCTTCTCCATGACTAGTTTCAGGGCAGATGGTGACGCTGTCCATGGAGGCAGGACTGCCTCGGCCGCCTGTCTCTCCCTCACCAGGATGGGTGTACAGTCTTCCTGCAGAAAGAAAAACAACACTGCCCAACCACACCTTTATCAGCATAAATCCAAAATGTATCAGGGTTGGCCTTGACTTTGCTGCTTGCCTAATCCATAGCCTCCTGCAAAGCAGCGTGAATGAATGCACAGGTCATAGAAGAAACACTGGATAAAGGGCAGAAAGAGCAGAGAAGAGATCAGCTCACGGCTATATCCTTGACTTCAGGCATTTTACTAAAGGTTTGCCTAATGACTACCTGGAAAATAGCATTGGCAATAGAAACTTTTGCCGTTTATTTATTTATTTATTTATTTATTTATTTATTTATTTACTTACTTACTTACTTGTAGCAGGAATCTTTTTTTTTTTCCCAGAGCTGAGGACCGACCCCAGGGCCTTGTGCTTGCTAGGCAAGCGCTCTACCACTGAGCTAAATCCCCAACCCCCTCAGGTATCTTAAAAGTTCTTATTAATAAAATCAAACCTGGAGCCAAGTATTGGGGTGAACACTGGAAGATCAGAGAGACAGAACAAGCCACAGCTAACCTCACCTGGCCAACTTCTCAGCTGATCCTGTTTCCTCAGACTGGATGCCTCTGAGTCCTCATCCAGAATGAATCTCAGCTGAACTGCTGCTAGAAGCCTAAGAGCTTAATCAGCCAAATGCTTAACCAGCCAAATGCTTCTAGTTTCTGGTCCTCATGCCTTATATACCTTTCTGCTTTCTACCACCACTCCCTGGGATTAAAGGCTCGCTTTCTGGGATTAAAGGCGTGTGTCACCATGCTTGGCTGTATCCTTGAACAGATGGATTTCTGCCTCTGGAATGCTAGGATTAAAGGCGTGTGCTACCACTGCCTATCCTCTATGTTTAATATTGTGGCTGCTCTGTCTCTGACCCCAGATAAGTTCATTAGGGTGCACAATATTTTGGGGAACACAATACCACCACACTTACTTATTTAATAGTTTACCATGTAGCCCAGGCTACTCCCAACTTCACAATTCCCCTGCTTCAGCCTTCTAAAGGCTGAGATGACAGTGGCATGCTACCCTGCTCCTTGTTTAATCTCAACAATTGTTAATATATTGGAGAGTTTTCTTTGTCTTTAACACAAATTCATAGTAACATATCTATTCATTTTCAGGCTGTTTTTTTTTCCTTGAAAATTTAACATTTTGATGTATTTACTTTTACTCGCAGGGAAGCTGACTTATTTATTGATTTGTGCAATTTAGATTCTTTTAACTGGTGTTTATTTTAAATGGGTCAAACAGTGATCTGTGAGATTATAAAATGCCCTGTTAAACCTCTAAGGCAATCGTGACATTGATGGACATGACAGGCAATGTACTGTAGGTTTCCCTGCTAAGTTCTCTCCGTTGAATTTGGGGTGATGTTGCTCAAAAGAAGAGATGGTTTTGGTGAAACTTACGGACTAAAAGAAGTACTAGATTGTTATTAACTGTCAAACTTACTTTAAATTTCATGCACTGTGATAAGTACGGTAACCTATGAGAACATGAAGGACTAAAAACCTCATTTGTTTAAACAGACGTGTTTCACCTGTTCTAGCCCGCACTAACAGGCTAGTAGTTTAATAGAATTTTTAGAACTGGAAAACTTGTCCATGTACTTTAAAAACATGCCTGCGTTTTGAAATCTGTTCTGCAGAAACCGATGATGACCAGAAATGGGCGAACAAATTGAGAGTGTGAACAAAATAGGAAATGCCGGAGTCTAACCCAAATAGCAAACACACAGTAAGCAGATCATTGGAAGCCAGGATTCGAGCAGTTTTGAAGAAGAATGTGTTTGTTCAGGGAGCAGGTTTTGCAAAACTCTTCCTATCTTCTTTGCAGCACGCCCCGCCATTTATTATCTCCCCTGTTCAAAGTACGCCCCCATGTAGCTGCTGTGGAATGTGAGACCCACGGCTGTTTACACAGGGAGCTGGCAGGGCTGGCCTGCCTCCTGGCTGCCTCTGTCCACTCCCCTTCCTTTTGCTAATTAACATTCTTGACATTTGACTTGAAGGTAGTATTTTAGAAATCTCAGATGCAACTTTTGTAAACAAACATAATATTCCTGGTGTGAATTACTGCTTTTTTTGGTTTGTTTGTTTTAATAAAAAAAAAAAAGAGAAGGCAGCACTTGTTCTAAATGAAACAAAGGGAATTTTATTTTGTCAGGCCCAAGTTTCTAAGGTTTATGTTGTCTTCTTTCTATTTGGGTCAGAATCCAGCAGGGAATTTCCTTTATAATGAATCTGAAATGAAACGACTCTCTTTCTTAAAATAGCTCCTTCATGAAACATTTGGAATGTGTTGGTGTTGTTTGTTTATATATATCCGGCATGTTTTGGCAGGAGTCTGGGGTGTGGATATCACGGGTGATGGCATGAAAGTGGATGTAAAGGATACCGGATGGAAACTTGAGTGTCAAGCATCTCAGGAAACCGCCTTCCCAGCCTGGACCAGTGTTTCCCTGGGTGCTTCACCAACACAAGCTCCCACCACTTTGAGAACGTATTATGTGTTCGCCATCTTTTGCTAAAGTGGACATACAACATACTGTTGTAATTGTTTAACTCTTACATTTAAGCTCTTACATTCTTGTTTTCTGATTAAACAGAATCTTACATTTAAGCTGGAAGTGCATTTATAACTATTTTAAAAGAGGGAGAAAGATATGAAGTTCCATTTGGGTAGAATATAAATCTAATTTGGTCCTTGACAGATCAAATATTAGCTGAAAAAAAATAAAAGAATGCTGAAGAAACTGAACATTTACGTCAATAATCCTCTTGCTGATATCCTAAATTCTAAAACCTCCAAATCGAAACAGGGTCTGAGAACAGAGTTCAGTATAGACCATTTGCCTAGCAAGTGTGAGGCCCTGGGTCCAGACCTCACCACTGTCTCAAAAAGCAAAAAGTGAGTTCCGGTTTTAAGTGAAAGATTCTGCTTCATATATAAGGCAGAGAATGATCAAGGAAGATACCAGACATCAGCCTCTGGTGTTCACATGTGCATGAACATCTACCCACACAATGTGCTCACGATCGCGTGTACACACACACACACACACACACACACACACACACACACATACACACACAGACACCATACATAGGTAAAAAGAAAAAAATTGGTAATGTGGAAAGAGATTGCTGATTTTCTTCTTTCTTAATCTCTCTTCACCTCTGATTGTCTCCACAGCAAGGTAAACAGTGGTTAAAAATCCATGTCGCTGGGTTTCTGTTCTTCTCTGCCTGGGTTACTCTGTGCTATGCAGCCGGGCTCCTTTGGGGAGAGTCTTTTTCCGCTATGACCTTCTACGCTCTGGATCTTACATCACTTATATCATTGGGCCGTCTCACCTGCTCTGGGGGAAGTGTCCATCTCACCCAAGAGCTGCGAATCTCTTGCTGGTTCTTCGTGTCCTTCCTCATTTCAGTCCAGATTTCACAACGATTGGCCGGTTTGCAACATGATCTGTGGCTGAAGTTTGTAGCCAGGTCCTTGTTTTACTGGCAACTGAAATGCATTTTCCATTTTGAGCTCTTCTTGAGATTTTTGAAGGTGGGAGAGGAAGGATCCATGTTCATGCAGCCTGATCTTTACCCAGAATTCGTTTCTGCCCCTTCAGCGGCGCTCTGCAGATTCACGCTGTGGGGGTGGAAGGCGGGTCATCATCCCATAGACAACTTGGATCTGAATCCTCATTAGGTTAAGTTTCGTTACATAGCTCTCTATCTATCCCTCATTCTTCTCCTCCATTTCTGTTGCCCCACCCCAAGCCTCCAGGAGTTTATTTTTGTTTCGTGTTGTTCACTAGTATAGAACATTCCTGGATTTTTATCTCTTCGGTTTTTTCTAAATTAAGTCCCAAAGTCGCCAGGCTTCTGACTGTAGTAACGTGGGTTGGCAGCCACTATCATCAGCACAGCGATTGTACCCATCACTGCTCCTGCTTATTGAGCATGTACTTTATGCCAGCAATGCTGCTAAGGCTCGCCCATGGATCCTCTCACGTAATCTTTCCAATTACCTAACAAGGTTAATGTGATGGCCTGCCATTTAAACACAGGGATATGAAAAACTAGCGTTTTCCTCAGACTGGCTCTGTAGCAATGTTTCAGAGATGCCACTATGCTTGTTCCAGAAAATACTTGGGGTAGCTGGGCATTTTGTGATGTTGGAGGGGAGGGGGTGGGCCAGAAGAAAACATGGAGACAGTTTTTGGTTTTTGTTTTTTTTTCAGCTAGAAGGGAAAGGGAGGAAGAAAGAGGGCCAGCATGTTGGAGGCTAGCCCGTAGAAAGCAGGAACCTGCTGGGCTTGCTGCATTTGGGGTGTTGTTCCTACACTGCTGTATGGGCTGCCTGTCCCGCTTCCAGTTTCTCTCCATGCCCAAAGCTTCAGTTCAGCTGCTTCTGCAGGGCGTGGTTTTCTGTGGTGCTTGTGAAAGGGCTGGGGTTTTCATGTCGGTTGGAGTTGCAGGAGTCAGAGCATGAGTGGGACTGGGAACTTGGGCTGCAGAAGCTTGGAGACAGAACCCCAGGAAAGTCCTTATGCCAGAGAGCTCCGGGCCTTTATCAGCTGAAGGACTGAGGCGGGCAGGGGCAGGGGCAGGGGAGATGCACTCAGTTAAGAGACAGATCACAGTTGACATCCAGGTTTTGTGTAGTAGAGGAAAGAGACCCAGAGAAGACCCACAACTTGCTTTAGGACATTTGGCCCAGGGACTGATTGCTTACTCTTTAGCAAACATGCACCTGTGTGCTATAGATAATTTCTTTTACTAAGACTGGAATCCAGAATGTTCCTCCCTTATATGTGTGCATTGGCAGTTCATTCCTCTCCTACAGAATTCTACTCAAATCCTCTTTCCCATGACCTTTCTACCACTTCCCATTCAGAAAAAGTCACCATGACCCCCCTTCTGTACTCAACCGATATCTCTTCAGGATGCTGAGTTTTTCCAGAGAAAGGATTTGAAACTTCTGGGTGTATAGTATGATTCTATTTTGCTCTAAATTTTCTAATCAGATGCAAGTAAGGACAGGAATTTCGGCTTACCACTGCGTATATAGTGCCGTTTCATAGAGCTTGACATTTGAATGTGCACACTAACTGTTATAAGTATTCATGATCAGGTACCCTCTACAACATAGGGCATGATCTTTTGTTTTTTATGATTTCCACCTGACCAGATGCAGGCCAATCCACTGGCTTCTGGTCTGGTCTGGATCATCTTTCTTCACAACGGAGCCAATTTTGCATTATGTCCGTTCTCACAAATCCCTGCATCTACTTCTTGGTTTATTTTAAAGAAAAGGCCAGTGAAATCTGACTGAGAGCTTAGAGTTCAATAAAACTTGGTGGCTCAGAGCCACTGCCCTGGCCCCCTAGGGGCTGACACCTCAAGGCTGAGGAAATGGCAGTTCTGAACAGAGAGTGACACAGGGAAGTGGTTGACAACAGCGTTTCCGGATCCAGGTTACATTGAGTCACATCTCTGCGAGCTTGGCAATCACAGTAGCTTCCTCACAGGGCGGGTGTGGGGAGAATCTTGTCAAGGCCTTGAGAAGAACAGTCAGGCGAAGTCTGAGTCTGTGTAATCCACTGGGTGAGAAACCTCAGCTTTAATCAGGAAACAATTCCTAGAAAAAGGAGACTCCTCTTAGCCTTAAAGGAAAAGCAAAGCATAAACTGGTAGTGGGGTAGATGACATCTTTCTCTGTTCCCCATTCTTTATTTCCACTGCCGAATAGTCTAGAAGGCCAAGGAAAGGATTCAGATTAGAAACTGAACGGCATGAAAGCTTCTTCTTTAGAAAAGAGCAGTTCCTCAATCGGAGCCAACTTTCTGCCACTATAACAAACTGCCTACGGTAGTTGATTCAGAAATTTAAAATAAAGGTTGTTTTAACTAGTAATTTCAAAGTTCCACTTCATGACCATTTGGTGCCATTGCTTCGGGAGTGTGGCAAAGCCATGCATCATGGTGGTGGTGTATGGCAGATGAAAACCACTTACCTCGTGTGCAAAAAGTAAATACAGCAAGGGAGAGATTGGAGTCTAAAACGGTTCATGCTGTGAATTGGACGAGATTTAGGATCACCGAAGAGAGAGACCTTCATGAGATTGTCTCCAGAGAGGGTTCAACCAGGTGGCGAGATCCACCCTGAGTATAGGTGACAACATCTCACTGGCTGGGAGAAAGCAAGCTAGCGTGTGCATCTTATCTCTGTCTGCTCCCTGAGTGCAGGAAGCATTCAGCCACCTAATGCTCTTCCTATTAAGGCTTCCCCGCCATGATGGACTGCTTGCGTCAAAATAAATCCTTTCTTTGTTGAGTTGAGTTGGTCATGTATTTTGCCATAGCAACAAGAATGATAACTGATAGAAGGTTTCACAACCCCTTTGGGCATGCCCAATGACCTAAAGACCTCCCGTAGGCTCCACCTCCTTTCACCTTCTCTCAACAGTGCTACCCTGGGGACTAAGTCTTTAACCTATAGAGACACTCGCCTGTAACTCAGCAGGGATGTTGACAAAAAAGGAAGTCTGTGTCAGAAGCTGTGGTTCCTCTTTAACACATTGGCTGTATAAAGCTCAGTCTAGTTTCATCTTACCAGCACTTGTAGCGTATGTCAGGGCAACTGGCCCTCAAGCATCTGGGAATTCTATCTCTGCCTCTCCTCACACCGTAGAGCTTTGAGATTACAGACACATCCCACTACGTCTAGTTTTTACATAGGTCCTGGAGAGCTAGATTTACATCCTCATACATGTGAGCCAACTCTCAAGTCTCAACTCTGCTGTTCTTATCAGTACAGGGAAATACTTGTGAGGATTATCTGTATAAAGCACCTCACATACCATCCCTGTCATCATTGTAATCAGTCGTTACCACTGTAATGGCCGGAGTTAGCTTGAGCATTTCAGCATCTTCCAGACACTGACTTAAGAGACTCCTGTGCATTAGGTAGGCATTGTTCGGTTAAGACTCAGAAGAATTAAGTAGTTTGTCAAGCATTGCGTAGTGTATGTAGCAGAGCTCACGTGAGGACCCAGACAGTGGAACACAGAGCATACAGTGGTAGTTATTGACTAATGTACTACTGAAATTGGCCACCTTTTGGGAGTGCCTTTGTGGATACAAGCCAGTCAGAAGGATTCATGTGTGCCGAGGCATTTGATAACAAGGTGGAACAATCCCTTAGCAAGATCTTGGATCCTGTTCCATGGTTTTTTTGTTTCTGTTTTTGTTTTTGTTTTAAAACAAACTACTGTTGATTCTGTTAGGAAAATGTAATGAACGCCACTTCCAATAGGAAAATAAATTGAATTAACCATAAAACCTGAAGTACCTACTCTGACACCTAAGCTTCCCTCTTTAGTTGTAAACCCCCCTGAGGACAACCCTAGTCAGTTTTCCGATTGTCCACAGAGGTGAAAGGATGTCTTTAAGTCCAGTGAGGACTAAGATGTAGACAGCGGTGGAAGTACATGAGAAAGTAAGCTGATGAGTTGAAGGAGTGAGAAACTGTAACCCAGAACAGAAGCAGCCAGATCACTCCATGGAGATCTGCTGTTCCATTTTCCCATCTACATGTGACAGTCATAAATCCACAGGGCAGGACAATGGTTAGTCCCGTGCCTTAAACCTTACGCAACTTCCTCTGGAAAAATCAGACACTTATTTTTAAATTCTTTATGCTTGCCCTCTGGGTCACAACTCAGAGTCAAATGATGGGTAGAAACTACCCGTTGATCCTTGCAAAAAAAATCTTCTTTCCCATCTTTTGTCAAGGGTCGTGGTCAGTTTTTTTGTCAGCTTGATTCAAGATAGCGTAGTCTGGGAAAAGAAATTTTAATTTAAAAAATGTTTCCATCAGATTGCCTGTAAGTGAGTCTATGGAGAATGTGTTTTATTATATTTTTTTTGGTTAATGATTGCTGTGGGAGGGCCCAGCTCACTGGGGATGGTGCCACCTTGGAAGAGGTGGTCCTGGCTTGTATAAGAAAGCAGGTTGAGCAAGCTATGGAGAGCGTGCCAGTAAGCAGCATCCCTCCATCGTTTCTGCTTCATTTCCTGCCTCCAGGTTCCTGCCTGGAGTTCCTGCCCTGACTTCCCTCAGTGATGGAGTGCGAGCTGAGAGTTGTCAGCTGCAATAAAACCTTTCCTCCCCAGGTTGCTTTTTATCCTGGTGTTTGTCACAGCAGGAGAAACCTAACAAAGACAGGTGGAATGTCTCCTAATAAGACATGGCAGCTTCATTTCATGTCAGTGTTCTCCTCTTGGATACTTTGCATCTGTATGAAAATACTGGCAGTGACAGTAGACGCTCACATGAGCAGACTGTAAGGCCTCTGTCCATGTTCCATCCACACCATTCCTGGGGAGCTCCAAGGGCAGTGCTGAGTTTCCAACTCCCAGTCACGAGGCATGTCTTCAGTCTCTATATCATTGTCCTATCATAATCCTCTATCCGTGGAATGGGTCATTAAACAAGTAACACCGTGGAATGTCACATGTCCTGAGGATTCCCAAGAAGAGTTAGTCATAAAAATAAAAGTCCACTGGAAAAAAGAAAAGTCAGAAAAACAACAACAGAAACAAAACATAAACCAAGGCTCTAATGCACAGCTATTAGGAATAGCTGGGGGGTAAGACAGAAAGCCAGACTGAGATGTTCTATTAACTTTTGAGCAATCGAGTTCGCAGAGGTATAGATTAAATTAAATGAGACTGTGGAAGAGAGCAGCTGTTCTTTATCTCCACTGGTGAGAGAAGAAGAGAAAATGTGTGAGCCAGGGTAAGGAAGAGCTCCCACCAGTGAATCCTATACTGATGCCAAGAGGAAGAAGGAGGAACAATTAAGTGCGGAGAAGCCCATGTCCCCTGATGGATGCTTAAAATGCACAAATTCAATGACTGATACATCACCTTGAACTCTTGGTACTTCAAGGATTTTATGATAGCTTATGTCCTGCATGCGCGCGCGCGCGCGCGCGCACACACACACACACACACACACACACACACACACACAC
>CABHPP010113817.1:0-32759 GCA_902168425.1 Peromyscus attwateri
AGTTGGTCACGGCGAGGGGCGTGGCCGTGAACAGCAGGAGGAGGGCCGCCGGACCCTTGCACATACCTCCTTAAGCTGCCTTGTGCTGGTCCAGATCCAGTGGCCCCCCGAGTGCATGGCATCTGCTCAGCCCTGCCCTCCCTATCCTCAAGCCAGCAGAGGTGTGCTTTCCTGCCTACGTTTTGCATCCAGGTCGGGATTGCGTTTAGCTCGCCTGCGCTGGATACTTAGGGCCGGCTGCCAGGGTCCTCCGTGTCGCCCATGCCTTCTGGAGTGCCCAAGTCCTCTAACTTTGCAGATTGCTTCTAGATGTTTGTGCACAATGCTCCATACCCCTTGGCGAGATCTCAGACCACACTAAGAGATAGGGACCCCGAGACTAGGGAGGTGATAAACACCCGGGGTCATGCAGGGTGACCTGCCCCACATTCACATCATTCACATTGGTGGCCTGATGGAACAGGTGGGGTAGGACTAGCTTCTACCAACACAGGATTATAGAGTGGAATTCCTTGGCTCCCTGGCACACTCTGATCACGTGACTCAGAAAGCTTCCCAGTTTTCTTTTGCTTAGACAAGTCTGGAGATACTGTGTTTATGGCAATGTCAGGGAGCAAAGGAGGCCCACCCTGGGCCCTGGGCACCCACCTATCTGATAGACAGATGAAATGATTAGTGAGTGCCAGGAATTTGTCTGGAGAAAACCCCAAAAACTTTGTTCCAGAGAAGGGCTCCTTCCCCCTTTCCCCTCACCCCTCTCTTCACCTCCACTCTTTTTTTTTTTTAATTTTTTTTTTTTTTAATTTTTGAGATAAAAATAGCCTAAGCTGGTTTTAAACTCCTAATCCTCATGCCTCTACCTCCTTGATACTGGGATTACAAGTAAGTACTGCCATGCCTAGTAAGTGCTGCGCGCGCGCGCGCACACACACACACACACACACACACACACACACACACACACACACGGGAGGCAGAGGCAGGCAGATCTCAATGAGTTCAAGGCCAGCCTGGTCTACAGAGTGAGTTCCAGGACAGCCAGGGCTGTTACACAGAGAATTCTTATCTCGAAAAACAAACCAACAAAAACATATTTATAAGCTTGGGGAATTGGGGTGGGGTTGGAGGTTCAAGAAACACAAAGGCATTTTAATGCTCCCATGACTGGGGTTTTTCCTTTTCTTTCTTTCGTTCATTTCTTTTAAAGATTCATTTATTTTATTTTATATGTATGTGTGTTTTGCCTGCATGTATGTGTAAGCACACTACTTGCTTGCCTGGTATTCAAGGAGTACCAGAAGAAGGCATGGGATCCTCTGGAACTGGAGTTACAGATGGTTGTGAGCATGTGGTGCTGGGAATTGAGCCCAGTTCCCCTGTAAGAGCAACAAGTGCACTTAGCTGCTGAACCATCTCTCTGGCCCCTCCCCGCTTTCTTTCTTGGGTCTCACTGTGTGACACTTCTGCTGGGGGCGGGGGGAGGGCGGGATTTGTTATATAAAGTAAGTTAGCCTCAAACGTACAGAGATCCATTTGCCTGCTTTCAGAGTGCTGGCATTAAAGGCATGGGCCATCACTGTGGGGAGCCACAAAACAGCTTGACCAACAGCTGCCATGACAGGCTTAGAGGCCCAGACACAGCTTCTGGCCGACTCCACCCAGTGGGGCCTGTGTCTGAGGGGAAATACCTGAGGCCCAGACACAGCTTCTGGCAGGCAACACCTGGACCCAGGAAGAGCCATAAGCTGACCCCACCCTGTGGGGCCTGCATCTAAGAGGAAATACCTGACATTCCAAACATTTCCTATACTCCTAGACAAATGTCAGCCAATCAGGGTCCCGAACCCTGGAGATCCTCTCAACCCAACCTCTGCCATGATAAAACCCCACCCTGCCTGGACTCTGGGCTCTCTGCTCTCACTGCTGCATCGGACAGACAGAGAGACCAAGCTCAGAGCTTGAAGATAATAAAGGCTCTTTGCTTTTACACGTGGAATTCCATCTCCATGGTGGACCACAGCACTGACCAAGCGCACAGCACTGACCAAGCGCACAGCACTGACCAGGACCACAGCACTGGCCAGGACCACAGCACTGACCAAGCTCACAGCACTGACCAAGCACACAGCACTGCCCAGGACCACAGCACTGACCAAGCACACAGCACTGACCAAGCACACAGCACTGACCAAGTGCACAGCACTGACCAAGCACACAGCACTGACCAAGCGCACAGCACTGCCCAGGACCACAGCACTGACCAAGCACACAGCACTGACCAGGACCACAGCACTGACCAAGCACACAGCACTGACCAGGACCACAGCATTGACCAAGCACACAGCACTGACCGAGCACACAGCTGCAAAGGCTGTTCCTTGCTTGTCAATGTAAATATCCCTAAGAGGTGACTGATGGGAAGAAGGTGGAAAAATGTGGCATTCACTCTGGCTGCGGTGACTCTGTTCTAAAGAAGGAGGCTTGTCTTGGGCCCTGACAGGATGAGAGGCTTCAGGGTCACAGTCATGTGCAAAAACTGTGTGGCAGAAAAAGGGAAGCATCATCCCATGGCCTAGGGAGCAAGGTGGGTGTGGGAGATCCACACTGCCCAGTGGTGCAGTCTGCTGTGAATGGCATGATGGGCTCCGGACAGTGTCCTGCAGTGGAGAGTGGGATGAGATCGGGGCAGGTTTGTGTTGTCTTTTATACTCTGTGAACTCTTAAAATCATGAGCCGTGATCTCATATCTAATAGCTTAAATGATGAAAATATTTAATGCAAATACATTTTCCTCCCTGAGACAGGGTTCTCAGTTCCTGGCTGTCCTGGAACTCACTCTGTAGACCAGGCTGGCCTTGAACTCAGAGATCCCCCTGCCTCTGCCTCCCAAGTGCTGGGATCAAAGGTGTGCACCACCACCGCCCATCAAAAAGTACGTAAATATTCATGCATTCAAGATGGACATGGAGGCTCATACTAGCATTTGAGAAACTAAGGAAGGATTGCCAGTTCAAGGCCATCCTGGGCAACATAGCAGGACGCTTTTCAAATAAAGAATATTTATACTCTCAATCCTTTTTTTTTGCACAAATGTGTGTGATATATATCTGTATGCATGTTCACAAATGCGGGCACATGTGTGTATAGGTGTGTGGAGGATCTGCCATCTTCATGGATTGATCTCCACTTTGTTTACTGAGGCAGGGCCTCTCACTGAACCCAGAACTCACTTATTCAGCTAGTTTAGGTAGCAGGTTTGCCCCGGGCCCCTCCCTCTCCTGTTCTCAAGTGCTGAGATTACAGGAGGGCCTCCACACCTACTGGCTTTTCCGTGCATGCTGGAGACTCGAACACCAGACCTCATGCTGTACACTAAGGACTTTTCCATTGAGACATCTCTCCACCACCACATCCCGTTTTGTGTTCGTGAATGTGCCATGACATGCACGCAGGGGTCAGAGGACAAACTGCAGGGATTGGCTCTCTCCTTCCACCATGTGGGTATGTGCTCTGACCTGTGGAGCCTTGCCCACCCACCCCTTTCTACCTGACAGTCATGCCCTGAGTGACTGTTCTGCCATGCTGTTCCTCAACAGTGTTCTACCCCATCACAGACATGCAAACATGGAACCAAACCTCTGGAATGGAAATGGTAACAGTCTGTATGTGGGCTGTGATTTGAAAAGCACCTGGTGTTCTCTAGAGTTGGTGTGTTAAAACACGACAGAAAAAAAGATCCAAACAACTATCTCAGTCATGAACATGTCTATAGCAGAGGCATTTAAGTTGCAATAGCAACAAAGTCAAGAGTGATTGCTTTTTTGTCTGTGTTTTGTAGTTTTTTTTTTTTTTTTTTTTTTGTGAACAGCATTGCTTCCATAAACAGGAAAAATGCTTTATTTTCAATTTAAAAATGTTAAAGGAGCTGGGTATGGTGGTGCACGCCTTCAATCCCAGTGCTTGGTGAGTAAAGGCAGGTGGATCTCTATGAGTTTAAGGTCAGCTTAGTCGATCTACGTGATGAGTTCCAGGGCAGCCAGAGCTACATAGTGAGATCTTGTCTCAAAGAAAAAATAATTAAAGGTGTTCTGTGTATTTATGTGTGTATGTGTATGAGTATGTGCATATGTGTGCAGGTCCTGGGAGAGGCCAGGAGAGGGTGTCAGACCTTCCAGACCCAGGTTACAGGCCATTGCAAGTCACCTGATGGTGCTGGGAGTTGAACTAGTCTTCTTGACCATTGAGCCCTGTTTCCATCCCTTTTTAATTAAAAGCAATTACATTTATGTATGTATTTATTATTTATCCAAAGGCAGGCAGATCACTGAGTTCCAGTCCAGCTAGGGCTACATAGTGAGATACTGTCTCAAAAAAAAAATCATGTTTTTTTTTATATGTTTATTTATTTATTTTGTGTGTGCTTCTGTGGAGAGTCCATTCTCAAGAAATAGAAAAAAGGCAGGGCATTGGTGGCACATGCCTTTAATCCCAGCACTCAGGAGGCAGAGCCAGGCGGATCTCTGTGAGTTCGAGGCCAGCCTGGGCTACAAAGTGAGTTCCAGGACAGCTAGGACTGCTACACAGAGAAACCCTGTCTCGAAAAATAAAACAAACAAACAAAAAAAAAAAGTTTTAGAAAAAAATAAACTGAATGTCCAATTTACATCTTTCCTTCCCTCTCTTTCTTTCTTTCTTTCTTTCTTTCTTTCTTTCTTTCTTTCTTTCTCTCTCTCTCTCCCCCTCCCTCCTTTTCTTTCTTTCTTTCTTTCTTTCCTTCCTTCCTTCCTTCCTTCTTTCTTTCCTTCCTTCTTTCTTTCCTTCCTTCTTTCTTTCCTTCCTTCTTTCTTTCTTTCTTTCCTTTTTTCCTTCTTTCTTTCTTTCTTTCTTTCTTTCTTTCTTTCTTTCTTTCTTTCTTTCTTTCTTTCTTTCCTTCCTTCCTTCCTTTCTTTCTTTCTTCCTTTCTTTCTTTCTTTTTTTCTTTCTTTCAATAGAGTGTCACCATATAGTCCTGGCCTGGAACTCACTATGTCAACCAGGGTGGTCTTGAACTTGCCATAACATTCCTGCTTTTCCCTCCAGGTGCTGGGATTATAGGTATGCACCATGATACACAGCTTGTATACTTCTTTAGTCTTTTAAAAGGTTTTACAAAGAAATACTTTTCCTACCCATTTTTATTTTGTTCTTTCAAATACTTATTAAACAATTCTGCAACCATGAAAAAAGAAAGAAAGAAAGAGAGAGAGAAAGAAAGAAAGAAAGAAAGAAAGAGAGAAAGAAAGAAAGAAAGGAAGGAAGGAAAGAAGGAAGGAAGGAAGAAAGGGAATAGCCAAGCATACAGATGCATCCACCTATGAGGGAGAAGTTGATGGGGGTTGTTTTCTCTGATGCCACAGAAGGGATCAGCCTGTTTTTACCCAGGTTGGAGATGCTTCTCATCAACTGGGTTCATTTTGAAAATTCTATTCTTCTTGCGGTGTGATGTGTGTGTGTGTGTGTGTGTGTGTGTGTGTGTGTGTGTGTGCTTTAAGAGAGGGTTTCATCGAGCCTAGGTTAGCCCTTATGGCTGTTATGTATTGCTTTTTAGCATTTTGGCTAAGATCAAGCATAGCATCAAACTTGCTATGTAGCCAAGGATGGCCTTTCATTTCTGATCCCGCTGCACCCACTTCCCAAGCACTGGGACTACGGGTGTGCACCACCACCCCTGGCTGGAAATTCGGTTCCTGCAAAATAATTTTTAATTGTTTCAATTTGTTTATGCCTGTGTGTGCATGTATGTGTGCTTGCATGTGTTAGCCAGAGGACAAACTCAGGAACATCCTCCACCCCTTTGGAGATAGGATCTCTCATTGGCCTAGAAGCTGACCAATTAGACCAGGCTGGCCAGGGAACCCTGGGGTCCTCCTGTCTCTACCTCCTCAGTACTTGGATTACAAGTAAGTTCTTTCATGCCCTGCCACTAAAAAATAGATTTATTTTAATTAATTATGTGTATGGGTGTTTTGCCTGCATGTGTGTCTGTACACCATGTGTGCGCAGTGCCTGAGGAGGCCAGAGAGACCGTTGGATCCTCTGGAACTGGAGTTACAGATATGGACTGCCTCTGGAAGGGCCGTCTCCCCAGCCCGACACCCTGCTTTTTTACATGGGTCCTGGGACTAGAACTCAGGTCCTGTTCTTGCAAGGCAAGCACTGTACCTACTGAGCTATCTACCTAGACTGCAAAATGTTTTCTTTTCTTTTCTTCCTTCCTTCCTTCCTTCCTTCCTTCCTTCCTTCCTTCCTTCCTTCCTTTCTTTCTTTCTTTCTTTCTTTCTTTCTTTCTTTCTTTCTTTCTTTCTTTAAGAACTTTTACTTTAGAAATGACTTCAAAGGCCTTTGTTCAGTTTTATTTCTTGAGTACTGGGATTTTGGGATTTTTTTTTTTTTTAGCCAGCATTTTACCCAATTTATTACTTTTAATTTTAGGAGACAACTTGACTTTCAGATGGTCTATTTATAAGTAGCATTTCAAGCTACTGAAGAAAGCGAGATTCTGTTTTTCTTTTCTTTTTTTTTTTTTTCCAAGAGTTTCTCCCTGTAGCTTTGGTGCCTGTCCTTGATCTCGCTCTGTAGACCAGGCTGGCCTCAAACTCACAGAGATCCACCTGGCTCTGCCTCCTGAGTGCTGGGATTAAAAGCATGTGCCACCACCGCCTGGCTCATTGACTCTTTGAAGAAAATAAATTGGATGAAGGCCCTGCTGCATCTTCTCCTTTAAAAAAAAATATTTAAAAACTTTTATTCCTGTGTATACCTGTGTGTTTGTATTTGCATGTGAGTGCAGATGCCCTCAGAGGCCCCTGGAGCTGGAACTCTGGCAGTAATGAGCTGCCTGACATGGGTGCTGGGAACTGAACTAGGGTCCTCTGGAGAGCAGCAAGCCCCTCTTAGCCGCCAATCATCTCTCCAGCCTTGCTTCTTTTTTTCCTTTTTTTTGTTTTGTTTTTTTGAGACAAGATTTCTCTGTGTAGTTTTGGTACCTGTCCTGGATCTCACTCTGTAGACCAGGCTGGCCTCGAACTCACAGAGATTCACCTGGCTCTGCCTCTCCCGAGCACTGGGATTAAAGGCGTGCGCCATCACCTCCCGGCTCAGCCTTGCTTCTTACTAACTGATATTTGTGAAGTGTGGTTCTTGCCCTCACAGCTGGGTTTTTGAGACCTGGGTGTGAGGCAACTCAGGGGGGCCTAGAGGGATCAGAACAGGGAGCAGTAGTCCCTCTTCAAAGGCATGAGAGCTTGTGCAGGGTAAGCAAATGTGATGAAGGTCAGAGGAAATGATATTTCTCAGAGCAAGACAACCTCTGGGACAGGAGTCCCATGTAACAAGTCTGCACACAGGAAGGCTTCCCCAGGAGGTCTTCACACAGGGGAGAGGGAAGTACGGAGGGACTGGATGTGTGTACCTTCGGGCAAAAGCGAGGAGGCATACAGCCCTGGTGTCATGCTGACACCATGCAGGCCTCCCCTGAAGATGCCTGGCACTCCAGAGCTAATGGCAGCCCCTCAGACCCCCCACTGAGGTTACTGGGCCTTTACGCCACACGCAGTGACCCTTTTCCCAGGACTGTTGGAGTGGGGCAGTCCCAAGTGTGTGCTGGCACTGGTGACAGGCTAAGTTCTGACCACCAAGGACTGCTGAGCTGGGCTGTGTCCCCTACTGCCCTCCCAGCCTCATGAAGCAGACGCCGGATCTTTGACTTCCGAGTTTCTGGCAGGAGCTGGCGCGCTCTCTATTTTAGGCAAAGATTTTGTTAATTTTGTAGAACTCTGAGGCACGCTGCTGAAACTCCATGCAGAGGAAGAGGCTGTGGAAAATGTGTCAGGCATTCTAAGACTGTATGACTTACGTATGAAAACCCAAAATAGGATTGTAACCGGCAGGATTATGCCGATGGCAGACATGATGAGGAAAAGTTCCCACAGGCACACTTCTCCACTCACGGAGGGTGAGCAGGGTGCAGAGGGGGGATGCAGAAAGTACACACTCCCCCCACACCCTGCATGAAGATTATCCCATTTCCACGATCCTTCAAGAGGAAGAAGATTGGGAAAGGCAACATCAGGCACTGTTTGTTTGTGAGAGAGAGAAATGAGACAAAAATCTTACGTCCTGAAACATGGGGTGGTAAAGTGACTCTTTGAAGTTTGCAGCGGTTAGTTTGAGGTCAACGAAGGGCAGGTGGAGGGCTGTACTCTCTTGATCCTTGAAGGGTCATTCCAGAACAAAAGGAGCTGAAGGTCGCGTGGCTCCTTTTCTATTATGATAACACAATGTCTGGTGTGGGGTAATTGATAGAGAGAGGAAGCTTATTCAGCTCAAGGCTGGAAGCTGGAAGCCTGAGAGCATTCGCTGAGGGAGAAATTCATTTTAATTTTATGGATCATGGTACAGGGTACAGGGATCTCAGGGCGAGCAGTGTAAGGGGGCCAGCCTGGGTCTCCCTTCCTTCCATGTTTCTTTTTTTCTTCTTACTTCCCTTTTCTTTCTAGTTTCTCTCTCTCCTGCACACACACTTTGTTTCTTGGGACAGAATTTCCTGTAGCCCAGGCTGGCCTCCATGTTGCTGAGGCAAGCCTTGAACTCCTCTTCCTGCCTTTACCTCCTGATTGCTGGGGAATACAGGTGTGCACCACCACACCCTGTTGTAGAGTATTATTTTAAGATGTGTTACATTTGTTTATGTTGTGGAACATTTGTTTAATGATGCAAAGATGTGTTGCATTCTTTTATGTTGCATTTATTTAACTCTATGAAGCCGTGTTACTTTGCCTGTCTAAAACACCTGATTGGTCTAATAAAGAGCTGAACAGCCAATAGCAGGAGAAAGGACAGGTGGGGCTGGCAGGCAGAGAAAATAAAAAGGAGGCTCGAGAGAAAAAGAAAAGAGGAAGACTGCAGGGGCCAGCCACCCAGTCACCCAGCTACACAGCAAGCCACGGAGAAAGAAGTAAAGAAAGGTATACCGAAATAGAGAAAGATAAAAGCCCAGAGGCAAAAGATAGACAGAATAATTTAAGTTAAGAAAAGCTGGCTAGAATTAAGCCAAGTTAAGGCTGGGCATTCATGAGAACGAATAAGCCTCCGAGTATTTATTTGGGAGCTGGGTGGCGGGCACCCCAAAGAACAATGAGGAAAGAGTAAAAAACAACTAACAACAACATGCAGCTGTTTTTAGGGTTTGCTCCATGGTGTTTTGTGTCCCCTTCTAAGGGAGAACCAAGGTTTCTTAGACTGGGTGGTACTATATAGTTCTCCACATGTCCAAGTTGCCAGGGGCACCCAGGATGAGGGCAGAGAGCCATGGAGGTGTTGGCAGGGCTTTGGGCTCAGAATTAAAGCTCACTGAGTGGGGACATCTTCTGATGTGGTGTCACCTGCTGCATTTCACAGCCGTGTTTTGAACCCAATGAAGAAGGTTCACCCAGTCACCACTGGAAAGCAAAATGAGGGTGACCAGCCAGCCAGATGAGTGTCCTAGTGGTCATGGGGAAGCCAGGACCAGTAGGAGCCCTGCGCTCCATCCATAGAGGTGTGGCTTTCCTGAATTCTGCCAGTCTACTAACAATTAGCCTCCTGGTGCTGTGGGTTTTCTGTATTCTCTAGCACAGCAGAGACTCTCAGCTTATCTCAGCATCCAATGCTGAAACAACCAAGGGCTCAGAGACAGATGCCTAGAGAGGGAGAAGAGGCCCCCACTGCTCAGACCTTCATGCATCCCCTGGCACTGACAGTATTTGTAGTCTCTGCCATCAAGGACAGAAATGGACAGGAATGTGGTGCAAAGTATCTCTAAAAAAAACAAACAAACAAAAAAAACAACTTTTGTTCTTTAGACAGAGTGTCCTGGCTCAGTCTGATGCCTAAGGCCAGTGAGTGTTGGAATGTTTCTGTACCTGTTTTCATCCACTCCTTAAACTTGCCTTAGCTACCCTCTACTCCTGGCCTGTTGAAGAAGCAGCTGCTCCATCCGAAATTGCAAAGCAGAAAGCTGGGCCTTTGAAAGTGACACCAAAGAGAGAAGCCAGTTTCTTAGCTGATGCTTGTTTTGGGATCCCCTGACCTGGCCTAGCTGGAGGTAGCAAAGTTTTGTTCAAACTCCTCTAATAGGTTTTCTACCCCCCCACATCCCCCCAAGCCTCCATAACAGGTTTCACCACTGATGCAGTAAGCCAGATCAAGCCGAATTGAAAAGGTATAACAACAGGTTTATTTGAGCAAAGCAACTCCTAGTGGGTTCTCCAGTCCCAGAGATGGAGGCCAGAGAAGCTGTACCTCTGAACTAAAGCAGGAGACTTTATAGGTTGTAGGTGAGGGGTGATGAGGGTGTCTGCTACAAGGTGGGTTTGTGCCCAAGTATGGTCCAAACTGAGCGCTTTATGTGGGGACTTGGGCGGAGGCAACTTCAGGGGAGGAAGCTGCCAAGAATGCCAAAATGGGCTTTTTGGTGCCTTTGCTTTGTTTGGAGACTGAGTGGGTGGGGTTTGGAGAGAGACAGAAATGGGGCGAGCTGGAGGTTCCAACCAAACATCCTTTATTTAGGAGCCAGAGGTAAAAAGAGCTCTTCCTGCTGTGAGTTGGCCAGGTCTCTCCTGCTCCTCCTCTTCTCTGTCCTCCTCCCACTCCTCTTCCCTCTCTTGCTCTTCCCTCTCTTGCTCCTCCCTCTCTTGCTCTTCCCTCTCTCCTCTTTCCTCCTTCCCTTTTTCATTCTCCTTACTCTTCTTCTTACCTCTTTCTATTTTGAGACTAGCCACACACCTAGGATGGCCTGGTAGTCTCAACCTCCTTTACCTCCCAAGGGCTGAGTCTAAGAATGTTTATCACTAGGCTGGGTGTGGTGGCACATACTTTTAATCCCAGCACTTGGGAGGCAGAGGCAGGAGGATCTCAAGGCAAACCAGGTCTACAGAGTGAGTTCCAGGCTAGCCAGGGCTACACAGAGAAACCCTGTCTCAGGGAGAAAAAAAAAAAAAAAAAAAGAAGTGCACACCACTGCACTTGGCTCTGCTAGACCTTCTTAGCCCGAAGCTGGTCTGGCTTTTGGGCTCCAGGTTGACAGAGACTTGAGGGACGAATCTCTGGGACAGACAGAGGAGAGGAGGGAATGCTTAGAGAATGTCTTGAAGAATCCGGACCCCACAGAGTCAGAGGCCTTGGTCTTTGAGGCTCAGTGAAGGAGGGAGCAGACATTTGCAACAGAGTCAAGGCTGTGGCCCAAAGTCAAGGGCACACAGGGAGTCCTCCCTGCACAGGCTCAGCACTCCTAGTGACTCTTGCAGCTGGTCCTTCTGAAGGGTGAGGGCAGCAGCTGGGACCCCAAAGGCCCTTCCTTGGTGGTGGATCCCATGCTCCTGGGAGGATGCTGAAAAAATGGTGATGAGCTGGGGCTTTAGTTTGGAGGGGAGGTGTCTTCCCGGGGAATGTGTGAGGCCAGACTGAAGCCAGGCTGCCTCTGCCAGGGGCAGAGACCCTGGGTTTCCTGTGTGTGCTGGTGACAGAGAGAGGGTATTCTAGCTGCCCACTCTGAGCCCAAGACTATTCTGCTTCAATAAAAATTGTAAAAATGTTGACAGTTCGCTACAGTGTCTACCCACTCTGTTTCCTAACCCACAGAAATGAAGACTCAAAGGTCGGAATACTATGGGCTCAAAGATCCTGATTACAGGGGCGGGGAGGTGGCTTTTTTTTTTTTTTTTTTTTTTAACAGGGTCTCTTTGCTGCCCTGGCTATCCTGGAACTTGCAAGTCCTGGGATCAAAGGCATGCGCCACCCCACTGGCTAAGGAGGTGGGGCCTGTTTAAAGTGGCAGAGTCCCTCAGATCTGGAGTTTGTTCTCCCACCCTGCAGCCCGCTAAGATGGAGGGCTCACCTCTGTTGGGTCCAAAGGAAACTCCAGTTCTAAAAACTCCAAAGGCAACTCAAATATCCAGAAATAGGCTACACCTGGACTACAGGAGCATTTCTGGCAGTTAGAAAAAAGCCAAGCCGGGTGGTGGTGGCACACACCTTTAATCCTAGTACTAGGGAGGCAGAGCCAGGAGGATCTCTGTGAGTTTGAGGCCAGCCTGGTCTACAGAGAGAGCTCTAGGACAGGCACCAAAACTCACACAGAAACCCTGTCTCAAAAAAAAGAAAAAGCCAGCATTCTTCAGAACTGGTGAAGCTGGTTCCCCTCTACCCAAGGAGGTCATTCCCCTATCGCTGGCAGAAGGGACAAATGGTTATCTATGGTGCCTATTAGCATACCAAAGCCTGCTGGCCTCAGGCTCCCTCAGTGTCACAAGCAGTTACACATTTCAGAGTTCATGCTGGTATCATGGCTCTTTTCAGCTTTTCTCATCAGCCACCCCTATAAACTTTCCCCAGCTCGGGAGTCTCCCTCCCACCATGTCCTCAGCTCCCTCCTAGAGTTTACTCTGTCTCTAGTGCCCATCCCTTCACTCTGCTCCTTCTGCTCCATTTCCCTCCTGGAGCCGCCCCCGTCCGCCCCTCCCCCACCCGGCCTCCCGCCTCCCCCGCTGCCTCCCAGCTGCCTGCTCCGTCTCTGCCCTCCTAGCCTAGCTGGAGCCTGCAGTTTAAGTGCCCCAGGTACATCGTGCAGCTTCCCTAGGCCTCCAGGCCTCTACTTGGAATCCTCCCTCTGGTGAGTTCCTGTTAGAGACCCATTGCCTCCTTCTCTAATCTCTCCTCCTCCTCAGAGATTCCGTTGAGCCTAGATGTTTTCCTGCAAACGGCTCGGCCTCACACAGCTCAATGGCCACAAAATAGCACACTTGATTTCCAAATTCTTGCAGATTGTAACAACTTCTGCCACCTCATAAGCAAATGATCCCAAGTCTCTTAGCTCTAAGCTTTCTCTACTTTCCAAGTCTCTTATCACTCTCTACACTTTCTTTGCTCTCTGCTCTCAAAAAAACAAAACAAAACAACAACAACAACAAAAACAACCCACAACCCCCCCCCCCCAAAAAAAAACAACTTTTAAGATCATTGGTTAAACTCTCTTTATCTCAGAATTTTACTTACTGGATGTGGTTAAAATCTGTAACATCTGTAACAAAAGTTAGCTTAAAACTTGGACAGAAGCCGGCAGTGGTGGCCCACACACGCCTTTAATCCCAACACTCAAGAGGCAGACGCAGGTGGATCTCTGTGAGTTTGAGGCCAGCCTGGGCTACAGAGTGAGTTTCAGGACAGCCAGGGCTACACAGAGAAACCCTGTCTCGGAAAAGAAAAGAAGAGAAGAGAAGAGAAAAGGAAAGAAAAGAAGACAGAACAGAATAAAATAGACTCCTTGTAACGAAAAGGACTGATAGTTAAAAAAAAAGATACATAGATATTATTATTATTATTATTATTATTATTACTATTATTATTGGTTTGAGACAGGTTTCTCTATGTAGCCTTGGCTGTCCTGGAACTCACTTTGTAGACCAGGCTGGCCTCTAACTCAGAGATCTCCCTGCCTCTGCCTCCTGAGTGCTGGGAATTAAAGGCATGTGTCACTACCACCCAGCTACATAGGTAATTTTTTTTTAGGTTGATTTATTATGTACACAGAAGAGGGTGCCAGATCTCATTACAGATGGTTGTGAGCCACCATGTGGGTGCTGGGAATTGAACTCGGGACCTCTGGAAGAGCAGTCGGTGCTCTTAACCTCTGAGCCATCTCTCCAGCCCTACACAGGTAATCTTAATTTGCTACTGCATGCTTGTATGTAACTTGAATTCAACTCTTGTTTATAAAAATAGATCTATTACAGCATACTGTATATATATATAACTTGGATTCAGCTCTTGCTGGACAGGCAGCTGTTGGACAGATGTCCTCACAGATGGACTTAGGTGCTATTCTTCTGTGTGGTCATAGGTAAACACACATGAGACGACTCCTCCCTCATATCCCTCTTGCTTTATTTATGGTTTTTTTTTTCTTCAGTGCTGGAGATGGAACCCAGGGCCTTGTGTTATTTGTTATTTATTTATTGGTGAGGGTTGATACAAATGATTCCATTTTGACTGACAAATTTCACAGGTACAGATTCTTGTGATAAAACAAATCATTTCTGGGCTTCTACCACATACGACATGAGTGTGATTGACAGTATTGAGATTCACTTGAATTTTGTAGTGGAATAGATTCTGATTGTCTGACTGTGCTTGTAACACATACATGCACACTTGCCTTCTCATGCACACATACATGTTTGTACACACGGTCATATGTTCACACATATGTGCATACATGTATTGTACACATATGCCTGTGCATGTACCTGCGCCACTTGTATTCTTTTTTTTTTTTTTTTTTGGTTTTTTGAGACAGGGTTTCTCTGTGTAGCTTTGCGCCTTTCCTGAAAGAAACCGAGTTTTTTTTTTTTTTTTCTTGGTATTTTTTGAGACAGGGTTTACTCTGTGTAGTTTTGGTGCCTGTCCTGGATCTCGCTCTGTAGACCAGGCTGATCTCGAACTCACAGAGATCCACCTGGCTCTGCCTCCCGAGTGCTGGGATTAAAGGCGTGCGCCACCACCGCCTGGCGCCACTTGTATTCTTACATACAAGTACACATATATGTTTACACATATGCATGCACATACACCCTCACACACATGTATATACTCATAAGCATCACACACATATGCTCAGCACACACTCACAAGCATCACACACACACATGCTCAGATGTGTATAAATGCACATATAAGTACACTCACACATGCATACCCACAGTGGTGGGTATGTTAGTTACTGGATTGTGGTAATTGTTTCACAGAGTATATGGAGACCAAATCACTATATTGCACACTCATCCATGGATGCCAATGATGCTAGAGGAGGTAAGTACATCTTGGGAGTTATTGAGTTGAGCTAAGGACAAGTTTTATCAGGACCTCCCTCTAAAAAAGGAAAAAGGAATGGACACTGCTCCTCCTCACCTGCCGCCGGTGTCCTGCTGTTTGTCTGGCAGCCATGAGAGGAAAGTGTCCATTTTTGGTTTTTGATCCTTCAAGGACTGGGAAGTGTGGAGGTTACCCATTCCCACCAGGGGTCTGGGCCCTGCCTCAGATGCTGTCTACATTGGTGAAGGGAGTGTGTGGGGAAATTCCAGTGTGGCCAAGTGGGAGGCTGAGAGACCACGAGGGACAAGATCTCACAGAGAGGAGCAGAGATGGGGCTGAGTCAGATCCAAGCGGAGTGTCAGAGGGGACCTGCTCGCATGTGGCCTCCAGGGCTGGCTCCTTTTGAAGCAATTACACTCGGCCTCTTTTCGCAGCGGCTCCCTCTGATAGCAGCGATCCGTTCCTGTTATAGTCTAGATGAAAGGCTCGGGGTTAAAATTCGCCTCACAGGAAATTCATTCATATCGTGTTTAGTGGAAGAGGCTGCTGAATATGTGTGGGGAATACAAACTCAGCCCAAAGCAGCAACCTGAACCAATGCCGCTGATGATCTAGGAGTGAGGCAGGACTTCCATGGGGCCCAGAGGGAGTCCACAAGAACCAGTCATTGAGTTGGGTGGTCACACTTGGTAGCCTGGGGGCAAAGAATTTCTGTGAGTTCCAGGCTTGGGCTGCAGAGTGGGATCCTGCCTCAAACAAACTATAAAATCAAGGGCTGTGGCTATGGCTCAGTTGTCAGAGTGCTTGCTTAGCATGCCCGAAGCCCTGGGGTTTATTTCTAGTACCGCAAAGGCTAGTTGTGGTGGCCCAGTAGAGGCTCAAGGCGTCTTCAGATCACACAGTCCAGCCTGGGTTACATGAGACCCTGTCTCAACGAGGCAAAACAACAGCATGAAAGAGAGACACGTAGGGAGAGAGAGAGAGAGAAAGAGAGAATATGAATTTGTTATTGGAAAACCCATGTGAAGATGTTTTACCCCAGAAGCTGGATGTGGTGGTGCATACTCATAATCTCAGCTCTGGAGGTGGAGGCTAGCCTGGGCTATGTGAAACCCTGCCTAAAAGAGCCAACCCCCGCCCCAAACAAACAACAACAAAGCCAAACAGAATGTCTTCTTACCCTATATATTTGCAGTTCTCACCCTGGGGGGTGGGGGGGGATGAACTGTTGGCATCTAGAGGGCCGGGGATATGGCTTAAGGTCCCAAGGTGGCCAAGATGGTCCCCAAGACCAGCCATGTCTTTATCCAATACCAAGGCCAGACATGCAGTGCCAGAAACTTCTACTTTAAATGGGCCTTTCAGGAAAGAGGGATGAGTCTGGCTTTGGGCAGAAAAGAATGCAGGAGCTTCCATATTTTATATTTGTGTGGAAAATACATCGTTTCTTCTAAAGAGCAAAGTGCTCCCCTCCACCCCCCACCCGGGGAAATGGCTGTCTCTCTCAGTGCACCCTGTGACGCAGACACACATTCATCTCTGCTTTTTCATTGTGATTGATTTAAGGCAGCCAGAGAATTAATTGGTTTAAATGTTCCAACCTGAAGGCAAGTTCCCTTGATGGATGCGCATGCCTGGTGCAGAGAGGACAATCAATAGACATTTGCAGAGTACACAGAGCAGTGAAGGGCTACTGGGGCAGGGAAGAAGGAGGGGGGCTCCCTTTCTGCTGTAAGAGTTGCTTCCAGGTGACAGTATGAGGTCAGAGGCCCAGGGCATTCAGGAAGGACCACACGGGTTCAGCAGGTGGAGAATGAGCTGGGTCAACCAGCAACTAGAGTCAGAAAAAGCCTCCTCAATTTCCCATCCTCTCAGGATGCTTCCCAGCCTCAGAGGGATCATTAAAGATGCTCTTTGGAGAAGCAATTTTAGCTCTTGTTGCAAACACTTCTTTCTATTCGGTGTCTTCTTTAAAAGCTTCTGTCTGCTGTCTTCTTCTCAGAAAATGCTTCGAGAAAGAGATAATGAGGCGGGCAGAGCTGAAGCTCTATCTGTGGTCTGCTCACCTAGCTTGCAGGAAGCCCTGGGCTCCATCATCTGCACTTGGAGAAGTCAATCCATCAGTCAGTCATCAATCAACCAACCAATCAAAATAAAATAAAAGCAAAACAATAAAAACAAACAGATCAGTGGTGTGGGCTGTAAAACTTCACCATGGGCAACTGGGTGCCAGGGCCAAGGTGTGGGAGGGTAGGAGAATGCTTGCACTGAGAATTAGCACAGGGAGGTCACACAGGAAGTTTGTGTGTGTGTGTGTGTATGTGTGTGTGTGTGTGTGTGTGTGTGTGTGTGTGTGAGAGAGAGAGAGAGAGAGAGAGAGAGAGAGAGAGAGAGAGAGAGAGAATGGAGTATTGCATTGTAGTCTTGATGTCTGTGGAGGGTAGCGGTCTTGACCCTAGGGCTATAGGGCTTCAGGAGTTTTAGGGACAAAGGCCTCCATGTTGTGGGATATTTGTACACTGTGTGAAGATGTATTGCTGTGATTGCTGTAATAAAAAGCTGAATGGTCAATAACTAGGCAGGAGATATAGGTGAGACTTCCGGACAGAGAGAACTCTGGGAAGAAGAAAGGCGGAGTCACCAACCAGACTTGAAGGAAGCAGGATATGCAGCAGGAGAGGTAACAGCCATGAGCCATGTGGCAGGATGTAGATTAATATAAATGGGTTAATTTAAGTTGTAAGAGTGTGTTAGAAACAAGCCTAAGCTATATGGCCGAGCTTTCATAATAAGAAGTCTCCATGTCATTATTTGGGAGCTGGCTGGACAGAGAAAGACTCATTACACCTCCATCTGTTTCTTAGATGTGATGCAAAGCCAGGTGAGGCATCAGAGTTTTGGGAGGCTGTGATGAACTCCTGAGGCTGCATCTGCCTTTACTTGGGTAGCTTGTGACATCTATCAGGTGATGCCTCCAGAGTATCCCTGACCCCACAGCTCCCAGTAAAGGGAGTAGAAGGGCTGTGCCTCCATCAGTCAGGTGCCTCATCAGGAGGCCAGGTTGAGGTATGGCTTCATACTAATATCTTTTTGTGTATGTGTGTATCTGTACATATGTAGTTAGAGGTCAATGTTGGTTATCATCCTCAATCTCTCTCCACATATATTTATTTAGTTCGAGTCAGGGTCTCACTAGCCTACAACTCTTTATACAGACCTCGCTGGTCTCAAACTATAGAGATATGACTGTCTCTGTCTCCCCAGCGTGTTGGGATTAAAGGCATATGCCATTATGCCAGGTTCCACCTTATTATTTTTATTTTTAGATTTATTTTATTTTTTGTGTATGAGTGTTTGCCTGCATGTATGTACATGCAGCACATGCATGCCTGGTGCCTGTGGCGACCAGAAGATGGTGTCAGATCCTCTGGAACCAGTGTTACAGATGGTTGTGAGCCACCACGTGGGTGCTGGGCACTGAGCCTGGGTCTTCTGTAAGAGCAAGTGCTTCTAACTGCTGAGCCCTTTCTCTAGCCCTCTCCACCTTAATTTTTAATTTTTTTTTGAGACAGGGTCTTTCACCGACCTTAGAACTCAGCTGATTGACTAGGCTAGCCATCGAGCTCCAGGGATTCTCCTGTCTCTCTGGTCCCCCGGCTCTGGGATACAGATATGTACCACTACGTCTGCCTTTCTAATCCAGTGCCAAACTCCTCTCCTCCTGCTTTCTAGTCAGACACTCGCTGACGGAGCTGTCCTTCCAGGCCCTATATTCATATCTTTAGTGAAGAAGCACCCTGCTGTGGGCGTTGCAGGGCCCAAAGAGGTCCTCCTGAATGAACACCTCAAATTTCATGACGGGCCCCTGATGCCTATAGGATGTTCTGCAAGGATGAAAGAGTTGGGGATAAAGGACTGAAAACAAACCAGAAATCCCTGTTAACTAGACCTTGACACACACTGCCTGAGCCCAGTGACTTAGGATGTTTGATATAAACGTTTGGAGTCTAATCCCTAAAGACCCATGGGGCCTGTGTTAGTGACTTTTCTGTTGCTGTGATAAAATTCCATAACTGTGGTGCACATCTTTAATCCCAGCACTCAGGAGGCAAAGGCAGGAGGCTCTCTGTGAGTTCGAGGCCAGCCTGGTCTATAGAATGAGTTCTAGGACATCTAGGGCTTCACAGAGAAATCCGGTCTTGGGAAAAAACAAAAACAAAAACAAAAAAACAAAAACAAAAAACCCCATGATCAAAGGCAACTTAAGGAAGACTTTGTTTTGCTTTCGGTTCCAGAAGGCTAGGTGTCTGTGATGGTGGGAAAGGCATGGTGGCAGCAGGGAGCTGAGAAATGATATCTCAAAAGCACACAGGAAGCAGAGAGTGAATGGGAAGCGGGGTGAGGCTATAAACTCTCAAAGCCTGTCCCTCAGTGACGTACTTCTTCCTGCAAGGCTCTTCACCCTAAAGGTTCCATAATCTCCCTAAATGTCTCTACCAACCAGGGACCAAGTGTTCAAATACATGAGCCCATGGGGGACATTTCTCATCCAAATCATCACGGAGCCTTAACCCAAATGGCCAGTCTCAGAAAGACAATGCACACTGAGAAATTTACAGCTTAATGAGATGGTGAGCTACTCGACTGTCCATGCACAAATGGCCCAGGAGACAAGAGTGTATAACATCTCTCCTCACTATTAAAAAAGGACCCCACCCCCTCTTGGAGTTCCCTTGCTGTGAACTCCCTGCTATGTGCTCTTAAAATGTGTTTTAATAAATTCTCTTTGTCTTTTCATGACCTTTGGTAAATTCTTTCATTCTCTGTGTCATTGGCTGTCACACACAGTAGAAAGCGCTTTAAAAAAATCAAGGTGAAAACTCACATAATGGGAGGCCGGAGAGGCAGCTCAGTGGTTAAGAGCACAACTGCTTCTTCGGAGGACCCAAGTTTGGTTCTCACATCGCCACTGTGGAGCTCACAAGCGCCTGTAGCTCCAGCTCCAGAGGATCCTATGACTCTGGTTTCCTTGGGGCACCTGCACTCATGTGCACATACCCACACATACCCCATAATAACAAGCAAACAATCAGCCTAGTGATGGTGGTGCACACCTTTACTCCTAGCACTTGAGGGGCAGAGGCAGCTGGATCTCTGTGAATTTGAGGCCAGCCTGGTCTACAGAGCAAGTTCCAGGACAGCCAGGGCCACAGGGAGAAACCCTGTCTTGAAAAATTGAAACCAACCAACCAACTAAACAAACCCATAATATAAAATTAACCATCTCTTTAAAGAAGTAGATTTGGAAAATTACATTTCTTTACGCGCGTGTGTGCAGGTGCTTGTGAAAGTGTTTGTTGCAGCATGCGTGTGGGAGTCAGGGGACAACTTACTTTTTATTGAGACAGGGTAGCCCTGACTGTCCTGGAACTCACTCTGTAGACCAGGCTGGCCTTGAACTCAGAGATCCACCTGCTTCGCCTCCCAGTGTTGGGATAAAAGGGGTGCTCCACCACCACCCAGCTGAAGACAACTTTCAAGGACTGGTTCTCTCTTTTCATTGGGTGCTTAACTGGCGAGACATCTCTCCAGCCCTCTCTGGCTAGTTTTTATCTTCATTCTGTCTCCGTGGACATTTCTTTTTTTTTTTTGGTTTTTCGAGACAGGGTTTCTCTGTGTAGCTTTGCGCCTTTCCTGGAGCTCACTTGGTAGCCCAGGCTGGCCTTGAACTCACAGAGATCCACCTGCCTCTGCCTCCCGAGTGTTGGGATTAAAGGCATGCGCCACCAACGCCCGGCGTCATTTCTTTTATTCATCTTGCACGTGTTTGTATGTGTGTGGGCTTGACTGTGCCACGGTAAGTGTGTGGAGGTCAAAGGAAGACTATGGGAAACAGAGGGTCAGCCTTCAGGAACATGGTCTCTCCTTCCACCATGTGGGTCCTGGGGATCAAACTCAGGTCCTTGGGCCTATCCCAGGGCTAGTGGAGGATTAGGTAAGGTTAGAGGCTGTTTCTAATTTACATGGACATGATTAATTGCGGGGAGAGGGAGCTAGGGTCTCAAGTAGCTGGGGCTGACCTTGAACTCACTGTGTAGCTGAGGATGCCTTGAACTCCTGATCTTCTGGCCTCTACTTTCCAAATGCAGGCATTATAGGAGTGTACCACCACACCCATTTATGTAGTGCTGGCATGAACTCCAGGGCTTTGTGTAGTTCATGCATGCTTGGCAAGTACTCTTCCAACTTAGCTACATATCCAGCCTGGCATTTTCCTTTTCAGCACTAGGGGCTGAACTCAGGGCCTTGCTAGTAATATGGAATCTACCACTGAGCTGGACTCATTTTTTTTTTTAATCTTAAAAAAAAAAAAAACAAAAACCAACAACCAGATTTATTTGTTTTATGTGCATTGGTGTTTTGCCTACATGTGTGTCTACATGTATGTCTGTGTGAGGGTGCCAGATCCTCTGGAACTGGAGTTACAAACAGTTTTGAGCCACCATGTGGGTACTGGGAATTGAACCTGGGTCCTCTGGAGGATCAGCTAGTGCTCTTAACCACTGAACCATCTCTCCAGCCCCTTAGTTTTTACTACTGGCCTTCACCTCCCTCTATAGTCTAAGGAGGACCTGAGTCTGTGATCCTTTTGCCCTACCTTCTTAGCCCCACACCACCGGGCCCCATGAGAGCCTGACTTTTAAAATAGGTGCATTACCTATTTATTATCTTGACGACTCTCTGGCCTCCCCTTCACCTGTCCTGTGCCCAAGATCATTGTCTCACCTCACTGTAGTCCTTGTCCTATTTCTGGCGTTTTTGGTAAAACTGGTCTGTAGCTGGAAGTTTTCCTGTGTCCCGCAGCCTCTTGGTCCCAAGTAAACACACATGAGGCTTATATTAATTACAAACTGTTTGGTCTATGGCTCAGGCTTATCATTAACTAGCTCTCAAAACTTAATTCAACCCATTTCTACTAATCTATGTTTTGCCACATGGCTTCGTGGCATTACCTGTGTTCTATTACATCTTGCTCCCCGGCAGCGCTCAGTGTCTCCTCACTCCACCTTCCTGCTGTCTGTATCTTTGCTTGGATTCCCACCTGGCTCTATTCTGTCTTGCTATAGGCCATAGCAGCTTCTTTATTAACCAATGGGAGCTACACATATTCATAGCATACAGAAAGACCATTCCACAGCACTTCCCCTTTTCTGTCCAATCAAAAGGGAGGGTTTTTATTTTAACATGGTAAAATTACATATAACAAAAGAGTTATCAAGTAAGAATTATAGTTACAATATTTAGTCTATTTGTATTTGGCAAAATTAAAGAAAATACTCTATCATCTTTCCTATCTTTGTGAGTCTAAAGTTTCATATCTAATTGAACTTTTATCATAACTAAGGGAAACTATAATTATAACTATCTAGTCTTCAGCTCCATCAAACACCCCAGAAGGATATAATATTACCCAAGTAAATAGGAAGTGCATTGTAAGCAACTTCCAAAACTCTAGAAATTACAGAGACAGCTGGCTGCCTGGACAGTCACCCAAAGTTCTTCTGTAATGTTGGGGCATCCATCTTCAGCCTACAGGCCTAGAGTCTCTGGCATACTTTTTGGTGAAGCAGGAAATTTGAAGGACTGTTTCACCTATTTTGGGAGAGTTTGTCAGTTGCTTTCCTCTGTGTCCTGCAGAATGTCTGGCAGTTTCTTCTGTGAAGCAGGAACCTGAAGGACCATCTTGTCTTGTTTTGCCAAAGTTCAGTGGTCATTTTTCCATGGGTCCTGCATGTCCAGTTTATACAACATACTGTCAAGCAGTCCAGGCTTGACCAAATGGCAGTTTCTTGACCAAATGGCTGGCCATTTCTATATTGTAAGCAAACTCATAATGAGTTTCTTCAATGCCCATCATCTCCTTTGAAGTAATTGGTGCTGCCAGGAACAGACGTGTCTCACTGTCCAGAAAAGTCTAAGTTCTTAAAACATTTTAAATACCATATTCTGTAGGTCTTTAAAGTGTTTGAAGATTACCTACCTTATTAAAATATATCTTTGTATACCTAGAAAACTTAACTAACATGACTATAAGTTTGATTATCATAGATGACCAATTATTAATATATATTTCTTATTTATACATTACAATTTTAAATGAGTTGCATAAACATAATACCTTTTTTTGTTTGTTTGTTTTTTTGAGACAGGGTTTCTCTGTGTAGTTTTGGTGCCTGTCCTGGATCTCGCTCTGTAGACCAGGCTGGCTCAAACTCACAGAGATCCACCTGGCTCTGCCTACCGAGTTCTGGGATTAAAGGCTTGCACTACCACCACCAGGCTGCATAAACATAATACCTTAAACAAGAGTAGAAATATATACACGGTATAACAAAATTGACCTTAAATTTGCATCAATAAACCAAATCCATATCAATGTAAAATATTTTGAGATTAACAGTTGTTTTTGGATCAAAGTAGATTCAATAATCTATCTTTTAAAAATAATTTCTGTATCATATCCCCTTTTCTTTAGAAAGAGATTGACTATGACCAATAGCAATTTGTAACTAACCCCCCTAAACAAAGACAAACATCCATAAGTCATTTTTTGGGAATGTGGGCATAGTTTTCTAGGCTACTTCCTGCTGAAGTAATGGGCATTGGTAATCTTTGGGGGAACCTGAAAAAATTTAGGATTATGGTCAAGTCCTGACTGGAGTAGTCTGTAAGGCTTGATCATCTCAGCCAGCAGTCTTGAAGTCTTTCTGGATGCAGAACTCAGAGGAAACTGCAACAGAGGCGCTCTGAAACATCGCATCATCTGGGCCATCTCTTCCCGTTGGAGGTTTTTCAGGGGGTCTTGTTTGATCAAACCATATTAATCTGGAAGCAATTCACAGGTTCTCGTCTGTGGAAACAAAAGCAGAACCTCTTTTCCAAAGCAACGTATCCTTAGACCCAAATTTTGAGTACCTTTAAAATATATATGTTGGTTTAACTCAGCAGTCTTTCTTCAGTTAGCTCATTAACAGTCAAAAATTCAAAGAAAACACAATAATATGCATAATCCAGACTGTGTATTTTCCATCTTTACGTGGCTTCTTTTATATTACTTTTACTGTCTCTTTAAAGACTTTATTTTTTTAAACTATTTATTTCTTTATATAACTGCCTATACTCCTTTTCCTCTCTCTTCCAAACTTACATACATTTTTACATATGCTGTAAACCATTTACAGGGTTTTTTTTTCCTGTCTGAAACTGTTCTGTTGTGTATCTGTAATTCTTTTCTGACGAGGAGAGTCTTTAAACTGTTAAGCCGTGTGGCTAGGACCAAAGCTGTGGTTTTGGCTGATGGCTCTGCCCTGCTCAGTTTTTCAACATGGTGGAGGTACGTTTACCGCCAGCTCTGGGAGCCATGCTCACCACCAACTCTGGGAGCAGTGGGTCTATGTCTCCACCAAGCAGCATGCAGCCCAGAAACACTATAGCAAAAGCTAAATCTGCCATGCAGCGTGCTACACGGCTTGGGGACGCCTCTGTCTACCGTGCTGGGAATCAGCCATACTGTGCTCGAATGCCGCTGCATCTCTGTACCACAGCCTGCATGAGAGACAGGAAACTGCTCTTAGCTCCGTTTCAGAATCTTTGTTTCAGCTCTTTTAGGTTTTAGGTGGAAATTCTTGCTACCACATTTGGGTGCCAATTTTTGATGGAAGTTTCTGTCCCGCCCAGTCCCACAGCCATTCAGTCCCAAATAAACACACAGAAGTTTATATTAATTATAAATGTTTGGCCTATTGCTCAGGCTTATAACTAACTAGCTCTTTTTTTTTTTTTTTTTTTTTTTTTGGTTTTTCGAGACAGGGTTTCTCTGTGTAGCTTTGCGCCTTTCCTGGAACTCACTTGGTAGTCCAGGCTGGCCTCGAACTCACAGAGATCCGCCTGGCTCTGCCTCCCGAGTGCTGGGATTAAAGGCGTGCGCCACCACCGCCCGGCATAACTAACTAGCTCTTATGCTTAGATTAACCCATAATTCTTGTCTATGTTTAGCCACGTGGCTTGGTATCTTTTCTCAGTCCTGCATTCTCATCTTACTTCCTCTGCATCTGGCTCGTGACTCCGTCTCTGCCTTTCCTCTTCCCAGCCTTCTCCTAGTCTGGCCACCCCACCTACACTTCCTGCCTAGCTACTGGCCAATCAGCATTTTATTAAACCAACAGGAGTGACAAATCTTTACAGTGTACAAGAGCATTATCCCACAGCACTGGTCCCAGTGGATCCAGGAACAAACCCTTTCAGAAATGCCAGTTTGCCACTGGATACAGGGAGAAGAGTGACCAGTAGGTGGCAGCAGCGTGCTTCCTTGAATGGCTCAAACTCTTGAAAACAAACAACAACCAACCTTTCCACTGGCCCTTGGGAGACAGTGCTAGAGCTGGACTCGGGGGTGAGGTCAAGGAGGGCACATTGTGGGGGCAGGGGGGCACACTGCTCCTTCCTGCTGCTCTCTGCTCGGATCCTGCTTCTCCTTAAGAGCCTGCTTCCACTGAGGTTCCCCAGCGTCCATCACCCATCTCAGGCATAGGAAGGGAGGTGTCCGGTTTCCGTGGTAGCCACTGGTCATACATCACCCTAGAATATGGGAAGTGGGGCTGGTTGGAATGAGGATGGTTGTTCAGGTGTAAAGTCTGTGCTTGATTCTGAGCAGTTAGAAGGAAAAAGCAACTGCAAAACAGACAAACAAACAAACAAATAAAATAAAAATAAAAATTATAGTGAGTTTCCTGTTGGTCATGGAGGTGACAGTGCTTTGGATGGCCTGGTTCCAGGACATATGTTATCAGGATGAGTTTTCTGAGTCCCTTTTGTCTTCTGAAGCATGCTGGATCCAATGCTACAGGACAGTTGTACCAGAGTACCGCGTTTGCAAAGCCCAGTCCTGTCTGCTGTGCACAGTGGATTGTCTGGGCTCTCCCATGGGTGCTCCTGGGGCTCAGTTGGCTTGGGGGCACACCTTGTTTTCCTGACCCTCCGTTGTTCTGCTGTCCATCCCATGGCCTGCTTGTGAGCAGCTCTTGGTGCTGCGGTGAGGGAAAGGATGTCTCAACACTATCCCTGATGACCAGAGGCAGAACTGGCTTCCAGAACTCTGCTCCTGAGGTGAGAGTCTTGTTTCAGCAGGAGAGGAGGTCACTGCAAGGGTTACCTGTCCACTGAGGCTGCTGGCCACAGCCAGTCTGTGATCACTCACTGAGTTCTGCTCTAGCCAGGCAATAGGCTTGAGGTTTGCAAGATGACAAGACTCCATTCTGCCCTGGATAGGGTCCCCGTACGGCTCAAGCCCAAGTGAGGGACAGGCTGGGGCAGTGGCAATAAGTAGGTCATATAGGTACCCAGAGTGGGAGTGGGCCAAGTGAGGATGAGTAGGGCTGTATGGTGTGGGTCAGGAGGTGGGGCTTCTAGATAGAGGGCTAAGCCTGGCTGAGGTATACCGGAGAGTGCACTGGCCTCCGTGGAGGTCTAGCCAGTTCCAGGGAGGTAGGTGGGACTGTGAAACAAGGCTGGAGAGATTGTTTTAGCCTAAAGCTGTTGCACTCCTGGAACGTGCAGCATTCAGCTCAGCACACACCGTCTTACCTTCTTAGTCCTCGGCTTGTTCATCTTGGTGGCTAGTGGCGGCAGAGACTGCAGGGACCCTTCACTCCACCAGAGAGAAGTAAAGGGAAAGTTCCAGGGACCTCCTCTCGTAGAGCTGGGCCCATTCTGGAGCTCTTGCAGTGAGGAGGGAGGCTTGTGGGAGCTTTCAGAGAGTAGCTGGATACAAGGCCTTGCATGGAGGTACACGAATCTATTTAGCTGCCGAGACCCAGTGCCAAGGGTAGGCGTTACTTCCTCACAGTGGACAAGGGAGACCGGAGTCTAAGGCCAGAGCGCTGCTGGGCAGCCCCTTCTGAGGACTCTCTTCAGCTTGTAGGTGGTCCTCTTCTTCACGGCTTGCTATGATCCCTCCTTGGCCTCTGTGGAGCAGCTGCTTTCCCAGGAAGTTATCAGGAAGACGAGCTGTGGAACCTGCTTTGCCACCCAGGGCTTCCTGAGCAGGTCCCCACCCACAGCCACATGGGTTCCCCAGAGAGCGTGTGTTCGCATGGGTCCTGGCCCAAGTTTCTTGAGTACATTCTCACCTGTCCCACCATTCTCATCAGCAAACACTGGCCCAGGAAGGGGTAGGGGCAGAGGCAAAATCCTCATCCTGGAGGGAAACTGAGGCAGGTCAGGTGCTGATGGATCCAGGCTTCTGTCATGTCACAAAGATGACAGGATCTCTCTGCTAAGTGACATCTTGGTTCCTCTGCTGTGGACCTTACACCAGGACTCTATCTCATTCCTCACCCCATCACTGCCCCATACCCTTTCTGCTCCCTCCTCCTGACTGAAATCTCCCCAGGTTATACCTGCCCTCTATCATGGCACACCTGTGCCTTCCTGTGGCCTTGTGAACTGGTGGCTGCCGTGGCCACACGGTTCTAACTAGCTCCGCAGGGTGCTGGCCGTCCCCCCTCACAGTTTAGAGAGATTAGACCCCTGGCTCCTCCTGACCTTGCCTCTGGAGCTCCCACCCTGGCTCTTGCAGTCTTGCCCCAGCGTGCCAAGACGCAGGGATGCCTTTGAGTCCGGCCTCCTTTCTCCTCCACTTCCACCCCAGATTGTATCCAGCCCGCGTCAGCCTCACTCATCAGTCTGGCTACTGTGATCTCTCTCTTCTCAGGACTCAAGCTCTGGGGGTCCAGTTTCAGGCCCTGCTGACCTAGCTTGCTTAGCTCCCTGGTTTTGCCCACTCCTAGCCTCTGCAGCCCACCCAGGGTGTCCTCCGTCCTGTCTGGGGCCCTGGCTTGGGAGGGAAGCTCAGCGATGACCCCTGTGTGTGGATTTCTCTAGAGTGGCACTGGCTGACCCGAGGAAAGCCTTAGTACAAGCAAACCCCCGTGCCACTTTCCCCAGGCTGCGTATGTCAAAGGTAACCCTATGATGTCAGAACCGTGGACCCTCACGGTCAGGAGGCTTCCAGACTGTCTCTGTGAGGCAGGTGTCTTTCCTCTCCTCTCCACTTTTCCTTGGGGACAGCAACAGGCTTCGACTTTCAGCAGCATGCCTTTTTGCCTTGGGACCTGGATGCTTGGAGGGGTGGTGCCCAGGTGGAGAGAAAATGCCTGTCAGTCTGTAGTCATCCACCAGGGGGTGCTGTGAGCTCACCTATGATAGTTGGTGCCTGGTGACTGGGGCTTGAGGGCTAGCTAGTAATTGGTGGCTGGTGGCTGGAGGCTGGGGAGTTAGCGAGGTAGGTTACAGGGCCCTGGGACTGCAGTGCTGTTCAATGTCAAAGGGACGAGGAGCTTCGCAGGCCTGGGTCTGTGAGTGGCCTGGGTACTTCTACTTCTGGAGAGGCAGAGCCTATTGCAGCTTGGGGTGGGCAAGGATGTGAATAAGGTGACCACTGGGCACAGAACAGGGGCCTGCAACCTGAGCTAGAGGTCCAGGCCAGAGCTCTCCACTGAATGGCCTTGGTGGGTTCTTCAGCCTTCTGGTCCAGTGTCCTGGTCTCTGCACTGCCCTGGAGTAAAGCTCCGTGATCTCAGTTAGAACGCTCTCCTGAGCCCCAGCATTTGGTGGCTGTTGGGAGGTATTGAGGTCACCTTGCATGTCCCACTGCTCTTGGCAGTCTTGGTATTGCAGGAGGCAGCCTGAGGTACAGGTCAGCTCTGACGGCACTGAGAGTCCCCATCACGAGGTCCAGGCTGGGAGGGGGTCGACTGCAGGTGGATGGGCCAGAGAGGTGGGCGGGGAGCCTCGACACAAAGTCTGACAAAGTCGGAGGAAGAACACGTGGAGAGCAAGGGTGCAAGAAAGCCAGGAGATGGGCCACAGCTTGGAGGGGTAGATGGAGCAAGGTGAGCGAGGCTGGCGGTGGGATCCTCCTGAGACAGGTTAGGGTAGTCCGGGATGAGGGCACATCTGCAGGACAGGCCTAGAGCAGGAGTCTCCATCACCCCGTGACACTGCACAGTTTTTCCTGATACAGGAACCAGGTCTGGAGAGACTGGGAGGGCTTTGGCTGAGTGAGCAGAGAGGGAGGGAGGGGAAAGAGTGACAGAGAGTGAGTGACTGAGACACACAGAGACAGACAGACAGACAGACAGGCGTGCGCGCGCGCGTGCGCGCGCGCGCACACACACACACACACACACACACACACACACACACACACGATACACGGAGAAAAAAAGACAGAAAGAGATGGAGAGACAGAGATAGAGACATGGAGAGAGATAGAGAAAGATCCAGAAGGATAGAAACATAGAATCAGAGAAAGAAAGAGAGGCAGAAAGACAGAAACAGAGAATGACAGAGACAGGGAGATGGGGAGAGAGAGAGACAGAGAGACAGCCAGCCAGAATGAGTACTCTTGATGGCTGCTTGGGCAGCTGTGGAGCTGGGAGGGGCCACCATCTTCCCTGAGGGTGGGGTAGTAACCAGCTCATTCCAGATGGCTCTGAGCTCACCATCCTTTCCTGTTTGGCCCCTTGTGACCCTGCCAGGTGTCCCCCTGAGGCCAGTGAACTGCTCTCTTCTTCTACTTCCTGTCTCTATCTCTACTTTGGTCCTCTAACCCTCCTCCACATGGTAGTCGTGGAGACTCTGCAAACGTCATGTTCCTGGCTCCTCCATCCTGTCCCAGGAACACTCTGAGACCTGACTTGGCCTTTGAGGCATGCCAAGGCTAGTGTCTATCTGGAGAGGTCTCAGGACCCCATGTTCCTTCCTGTTCCATCCAGGCCTGATGGCATCTCCTGGTTCCTCTGCTTCATCAGGCAGGGCCTTGCCCCGCGGCCTCACTTTGACCACAGGACTCATTGTGCGCATCTTGTGTTTCACGTCCCCACAGGACAGTCCAGGGGGAGCAGTTTTGCCCTTTGTATCTACCAGAGCCCAGAATGTGGCTGACAACAGAGTGTAGACCTGGGATCTATGCAGAAGAGGAGGTGGAAAGATTGTAAGAGCCAGAGGTGGTTGATGATTCCAAGGAAACAGTGTCTTCCAGACACAACAGGACTGATGTATATATGAATCCATAGTAACTGTGGAAGCATGCATGAGACCTACACAGCCAGACGGGGCCCCAGAACCCAGAGGGCCAGTGGACACAGGCTCCCATCCCTCATCAAGAAGTGATGTGCAATTGATACCCACTGGAAAAGGGAAAATCGGTTTTCTCCAGTGGAGTGTTACTGGGCATACCATCCGTACTCCAGGGCAGGCCCATGCTCGGGAATAGCCGGCCAATGCAAAACCAACACGAAACGAACCCCATGGTTTCTCTGTGGTCTTTTTGTTTAATTTTGTCATTTTTTTGTCCTATTGGTTTTGTTTTGTGTTTTTTTTTGTTTGTGTTTTGTTTTGCTGAGAGTGAGAGAACACAAAGTTGGGTGGATGGGAGGTGGGTAAGATCTGGGAGTTGCTAAAGGAGGGGAAAACATTATCAAAATATATTGCTTGAGAAAAATTTTAAGCCAGGCAGTGGTGGTGCATGACTTTAATTCCAGCACTTGGGAGGCAGAGGCAGACTGATCTCTGTGAGATTGAGGCCAGCCTGGTCTACATAGTGAGTTACAGGATAGCCAGGGCTACAACGAGAAACCCTGTCTTGAAACAAACAAACAAACAAAAAAGAAAAGAAAAGAAAGAAAAAAGATTTTAAAGGAAAAAAGAAGTGTTTGTTGACTGACTGAATGAAAATGCTGCCCCAGATCTTGGTGTACCACTGTTCCTTGGTGTTCCCATCTGTCTATGACCTGTCCACATGCAGGGCTTGGCCCAGTGCCCACACATAGCAGTCAACAAATGTGAGTGATATTGTTGTTATTACTGTGATTACTGGTGACACTTGGGACCACTGATACGGTGTTCTGACCAGGGCAGGCTGTCATCTCCATCAGCACAGGAGGAGGCAGCCCAGGAGAGGCACTCTAGGGAGACGGGGAACTGCACACACGAGCTCCGGTCAGCATCACAGTGGACAGAGTATGGCAAACCGCCAGTGGCCTGGGGACGAGCCATAGTCCCGCCCCGAGTGCCTACCACAGTGTCCCCAAGCCAGGCACGTGCTTCTTTCTGCAAACTGACTTGGCACTGGGCACGCTGGAATGAGGCCGTGCCTGGCTCTCCTGCTGGGCTGGACTCCTTCCGAATGAAAGACAAATGTATTTTAATTTGTTCCAACTTGACACAACTCTCCCCCCACCCCCCTTGAGAAACTGGGTCACCAAGCAGAGAATTCCATAGCTGGTTCCAAACTACATTCTTGCTCATGAAACCGCTCTTGTTCTCTTGAATGGCAGGGACGGCTCTAATGCTGCCTCTTTGAACACTTGGGCGAGAATTCAGAGAGGTCCAGGAATGCTGGGTGCTGCTGAGCAGCCCAGGGACTGTGCTGAGTGCTCTGAGGGGTTCCTCTCCATCCCCCGGCTGGAGAAGGTGCAGTAGGGCCCAGGCAGGGGAAGGCACCGGCTCCGGGTCACACAGCAGTGCTGAGACAGGCTGGAAATCCTGCTGAGTCTGGATGCACTGGGCATTAGGAAGGCTACCTCTGCCCCGCCTCAGTCCTGTGGCACTTTATTCTGCTGTATGCAGAGGCCTTGCTGGGTTCGTCCCCCTTACCTATAAAATGAGGAGACCACAAGGTTTGTGGAGTGGGGACATGTGTCTAGAGGTCTAGGGTAGGCTTTTGGTACCACAGGTCCCAGATGCCAGGAGCAGTGAAGGTCAAGACCTGGACCACTCAGGCAGTGGATACTTGGGTCCCTCTGAGTCAGCATGTGCCACCGTCGCAAGAGATGGGGAAAGGCTGGTGCTGGCCATGCATATGACTGGTAGAGGACTTTGTCCAGTTACCTCTGCTGTTCTGGAGACCTTGGACTCCATACCCTGGGTAAGGCACAACCAGGACTACTACTTATCTCAGCCTCAGTTTCTCCATGTGGAAGCTGAGGTGAGGATAGCCTGACTGAAAGCCTTGTGTGGAACTCACACAAGTGGGGGCAGGTGGACAGGAGACGTGTCTGGATATCAAAGTGCATTTGGATGAGGAAGGACAGACAGACGTGTGTGGGCCCTGGTGGTGGGCTGAGATCACGGGTGATTCTAAGCTGGGCATTGTGAGAAATTCTTGGCCTTTGGGTTCCTGGGTTTTCCCAGAGGGAGAGGGTAACCAGGGCTTCAGAGGGTCGTGGGTGTCATCCACGTTGGGGCACTTCCTGTGCTGGGGTCCAGGACTTCTTCACTTCGGGACTCTGTGGGCAGGACTGCGGTGAGGTTGGAATTGCAGACTGCAGCTGGAAGCAGCTCAAACCTCAATTTCTATTTCTGATGAGATTTCCCTGGCCAGCACCTTAATGAAGCCAGGGCTGCTGGGGCTTCTGGGAAGTGAACATGAGTTAATTACTCCTGTTCTTGCTTTGCTTGGCGAACGGTCCTGCCTCCCTGGGCTTCCTGTCCTGAGACCTCCAGCCCTTAGCTCTAAGCCTGGGTCCTGCCCTGTCCCTGTCCTTCTATTCATCCACTGTCCTTCCATTTGTATATCAAGTACATCCATGTCTACCTGGCTACCTAATCCTGCATCATCCCTCTGTCCATTTATCCATTCACACCACTGTGTGTTCATTCATCCACTCGTCTCCGTCCACACATCTGCCCATCTACCTCATCCATTGTCCACTCATCTACTATCTACATAGTTAGCCATTCATTGGCTTACTCATCCATCCACTTGTCTATCTTTCCACTCATCCATCATTTACCCATCCTTTATCCAT